>PVJH01002887.1:120509-156028 GCA_004026705.1 Nesogale talazaci
GTTGCCCCCCCCCCTTTCTCCCACCTCCCCTTCTCCCATATCCCCCAGAACCATTGGTCTCAGTCTTTTCATCTCCAAATTATTTATCCCGCCTGCCTTATCTAGATAGGCATGCAGATGCAAATACCAGACAAACCCAAATGATGCAACAAAGGAAGTCAAAAACCAACAAAACAACAACCAAAACCCCAAAACAAAATAGCAGTAACAAAAAGAAAGCCACTGACCAAAAAGAAAAAAAAGCCTATAAATAGTTTAAGGTTTGTTTGTTGGCCTTTATGAGTGTTTTCCAGTCGAGTCTAATGAGGTGCCACGCTCTGCCTCTAAAGTCTCTTTTTGGTATTCCCTGGGGATTTCCTCACTTTCTCCTCTTGCTGCTCTGCTGCCTGCCCTTATTGTTTGACCCCAGCGTGATGGAGTCAGATTGTGCAGAATGCCTGCACTGTGTCTCCAGTGTTGTCCCCCGTAGCGCTTTGGTTTAGTGAGGGACGTCATGTCTCATGGTGGGGCCGGCCCTATGGTTCTCTGTGTTCATTGTCTGCTCCAAGCAGGAATGTCATCTTCTGAGCTTGGTGGACCCGATGTCCTTCTCTTCCTCTCTATTTTTTTTTATTTCTCCCATCTCACCAGTCTCCTCAGGCTGTAGCCCAGTACTGTCCTCTAAAGTGCATTCTTCTGAAAGGGTGTGGGGTGTCTGCATAGTTGGGACTGGGGCCTGTTGTATCTCTTAAGTGTCATTCATTCTGAAATCTATTGCCACAGTATAATTATCTCGGAGATTATTAAGTTGATGCAGACAATACATAGAGAGTTTATGGACATAATTCATTCTCCATATCACTTCAGATGACATTTTTATATCGACTTCAAACATTTTAAGTTGGCACGAGCCAACTCAAATTTGGTGATTTCAGCATTTTCATTTTTAGATAGTTGTTTTGGAGTGTGTTACATTGCAGATGATAATGTTCAAATATTTAATATACTTTCAGATAATGCTGTTCATTGCAGCATTATCACAATAGCCAAAAGATAGAAACAGCCTAACTGTCCAGCATCAGAATGGCGAAACAAAGTGAGTTATCATTTAGCATTGTTCATGAATTTTAAACATTATGCTAAGGGAAATAAGTTAGACACAAAGGAACAAATGTCATATGACTTCATTTATGTGAATATCTAGAATAGGCAAATTCATAAGAGTCCAAAGTAGATTAGAGGTTATGAGGAGGGTGGTGAAAGTGAAGGAATATGAATACTGCATGAGTGCTGTTTCCTTGGACTGATAAAAGATGTAAAATTAGAGAGTGGTGGTTATTGCACATTATGAATGAACAGGTAACATCAATGAATTGTTCTTTAAAATTTATTAAAATAGCAAATTGTATATAACATTTTGCCACAATATTTTTTAAAGCAATGGAAGCACAATCAAAACCAAAGTGCAATAGAATCCAAATACAAAAGGAAGGAATGATATCAGAGCTTAAATTGTAAATACTTGGTTTGCAGAAGGCTGTGGGAGAGCATTAAAGGGCCAGAGGAAAGTTCTTTCATCTGTGCTATACTACACCCTCACTGGTTTGTCTCTTCGATTCTGTGAAGCGATGTCCAATTCTCTACAGATGGGCTTTCGGTCTCCACTTTGCCCTCCCCTTCATTGACATTAGTAGACAGCCAGCGGGAAATCCCTGGTCTATAGACCCAGATCTCTAGGGCTTGAAACAAAGCAGGTGTGAGGCAGGGCCACCTCCTGGACAGGAAGGGCTCCTCGTGGGGGCCTTTTCACTCAGCAGAGCTCTGCCACTTGATTCCCCGGACACTGGACTCACCAGAGTTCCCCTAGAGACCCTTACTTTGGTGCTACCTGGAAGCCTCTCCTCTGTTCTTATTTTTAAGTTATATATGGCTAGATGATCTTTTGGTATAAGAAGCTATACCACTGTTCTGCATTTTACTCTCTGATGAAATCATACTACTTTTCCTTTTTGTTAGTCCCTGATTTAATATAGTAAAATAGGTGAAGATTTTCCAGCTCAATCAGCTTCAACCTGCTATGGAACCAGAGGTGGAAACTTGGACGAAAATTATAAACAGATTGTTTAAAACTATACTAGTTTCAAAAACCACACCTCTTTATGCATTTTGGATTATTAATACCAAACCCACATTGAAGATTGTGAGGAAATGTAAAATTAACCATGTTGCCTGACTGTGCATGTGGATGTTGCATGCTTATACAAATGTTTGTATTTTGGTTTCTAATATGATGAGTTAGACATTGGTCTACTAACCACAAGGTCAGTAGGTCTAACCACCTAGCTGCTCCTGCGGTGAAAGACTGGGTTTTCTGCTATCATTAAAACATACAGCCTCGGTCTGTCTGGTGACCCTTATGTATGTTTTCTAATCAGAACTATTCATAGGGTATTTTATTGTTGTTATTGTTTGTTTATTTCTTTTCTTATTTTCACCATGTCTGTGTATATATAAGATAGGCAGGATAAACAGTCACGAAGAGAAAATCAGGGACCAGTGGTTCCAGGAGGACAGGGGAGAGGAGGAGGGGAGAAAAGAGAGGGGAGACCCAACAAACCCAGGGACAAGGGAACAGCAAGATCTCAAACAATGCCACGGAGGGCGTAGAATGCCTGGTGGGGTTCAGTCAAGTGAAGTGTAGCAGAAAGGAAGTACAGAGAGCTGAGTGAAGGTGCGGCAGGAGAAGAGTAAAAAGAAATTGAGGAAAGGACTAGGAGATAAAAGACATTTATAGAGGTATAAGTAGCCATTTATATGTGTAAATATATTACTATATAGGTATATAGGTCTATGTACAAATATTTATATGTTAAGTATTAAAGTAGCAGATTGGGGCTCTACTCAAGTGCTCCTTCAACATAAGACTTTGTTCTAATAACCTGGCATTCTGTGATGCTCACCTTCCCAACACGATGACAGAAGATGGGTGCATGAGTTATGTGGTGAAGAAAGTGGATGGTGCCCAACTATTTATTAACAGATAGAGCATCTGGGCTCTTCAGTCGCCATCTAGCAGGGAAGCAACAAAGCCCACATAGAAGAAGCACACCAACCTGTGTGGTCACAAGGTGTCAAAGGGATCAGGCAAAACAACCATTTTGATGCGAATGAAGAACCAAAGTCCATCAGTAGACAATTGGACATCCCTTCACAGAAAAGTCAATAAGAAGCTATGGACCAGCCAGGGTGCAATATAGCACTAATAAAACAGTGTTTCTCTAGTTCTTTCATGCTTTGACCCCAGCTCTTTCTTATAAATCGAGCTAGACCATAGCATGTACAGTGCTACAGGTAAGAGCTCTTAACACAATGCAGGACAGATAATCCAGGACCAATATTGAGCATAGCATTAGCATGACTATATGTGGCAGGTAGGGAGAACTGATCACAGTGATTGACATAAACTTCCCCCACCCTAGCCCCAGAGAGATGAAAAATAAAAACGTAGTGAAGGGAGCTAGCAGATGTAGAAAAATATGAAAATAAAAATTTATAAATTATCAAGGGTTCACAAAGGTGGGAGAGACCGGGGAGGTGGGAGGGGGGGCCAGGGGGGTTGGTGCGGAGAGGATGCCAACATCCTTTGAGCTGATACCAAAGGCTCAAGTAGAAAGAAAATATTTGCAAATGTGGTGGCACCATATGTACAAATGTGCTTGATAAAATTCATGTAGGGGTTGTTATAAGAGCTATAAGAGTCCCCAATGAAGTGAATTATTTTAAAAAATCAGAAAAAAAATTACAGCTTTGGAAATCACAAGGGCAGTTCCACTCCTCTAGGGTCAATGTGAATCGAAATCTCATTGCTTTTAATCTCTTGTGGAATCATCTGTGTTGAATGCTGGCACCTTAAATATTCTCAGAGGAAGAAAAGACTAATTGTTGTGTTACCTACTTCATTTTTTTAATTTTTGAAATCATTTTCTTAGGGTTTTTGAAGCTCATAACATTCCATACATTAGTTGTGTCGAACATATCTGTATGTATGGTGCCTTCGTAATTTCCAAAACACTTTTTACTTGAGTCCTTGGTGTAAGCTGCTCATTTTTCTCATTCGTCCCCAACTCTACCCCTTGAATCCTTGAACAATAATATATTGTTGTTATTTCTCATATTACGCTGTCCTTTGTCTCTGGGATGGGGTCTGGCCTCTTTCTCCCTTTCCTGTGGAGACATAGACAATACTCTCCCTAAGGGTGCCCTATCACCCTCATTTTTTGTTTTGTTTGTTTGTTTTTCCTCTCTCATTTCCACTCACTTTTAGTTCACCGCCTTATACATTCCTAAGTTGGGTCAGACCCCTGCCAAAATACCTGGACCTCGACCTGGGCTTTAAGCATTTAATAGTTTATCCTCTATGCCCATTGTATTTTTAGAGCTTCAGTGAACTCATGTTGTACTTGACCCTTTATGCTTGGCTAACAGCATAATTTCCTCCAATTCTTCCCATGACACAATGTGCTTTGTGTGTTCATCGCTGCTTTTTAAGGCTGCATAGTGCTCCATTGTATGTATATACCAGAGTTTTTTAGTATATGAGCTGCTGAAGTGAGCACAGTATATCAAAGTTTTTTTCATCCATTCAGCAGTAGATGGAAATTTAGATTGTTTCTAGGTCTTTGCAATGGTGAACACTGCCTCGATGAACATTGGAGCACAGATGGCTGGTGTCGGTCTATTTGTTACTTCTGGGGATATGCCCCGTAGGGGTATTGGTGGGTTATATGGTAATTGGATTTCCATTAGTTTTAGCTATCACCAGATTTATTTTCATAATGGCTGCATGTATCTACAGGACCACTAGCAGTGAATGAGAGTATTTATCCCACCACACCCTCTCCAGCACTTGTTTTCTGATTTTTTGAATTGGGCAGTCTTTGAGGGTGTTAGGTGTGATCTCATCATTTTTTCATGTGCATTTCCCTTATGGCTAACATTTTCTTATAGGTTTATTGGCCATTCAGATTTCTGCCCTTTGGAAACTTCTAGTCAGATCTTTTGCCCACTTCCCCAGGGGGCTCTTTCTTTCTATTGTTGTTGCTGTTGTTGTAGGTAGCAGAGTAGTGTAGATTGTAGTAATAAGGCCTTTGTCTGATGTGCCATTTCTAAAGATGTTTTCCCAGTCAGTGGACTCGTAGGACTCTCCTGGCAATGTCTTTCAATGTGCCACAGGTTTGTTAACTTCACTTTATCCCACATGTCAATTTGTGCATCCTCTGTTTTTATGTCCTCCCCTGTGTGGAAAGCCTGTGCTTTCCAGAGTTCTTAGCTTTATTCCAATTCCTTCGTTGATGGGCCTGATAGTTTTGGGTTTTACCTTGAGGTCTGTGATCCACCTTGACTTTATTCTTGTGTATGGAGTGAGGTGAGGGTCTTATTTCATTTTTCTGCAAGTAGATAGCCATTTTTTCCAGCACCGTTTGTTGAAGAGAGCATTTGATTCCCATTTATCAAAGATCATTTGTCTACATGCTGTTTTTATTTGAGTTTTCAGTTCTTTTCCATTGTTCTGAGTATCTGTCCTTATATCAATACCATACTGTTTTGATCAATGTAGCTATACAGTAAATCAGGTTAAAGAAGCCCCCCTGCTTTGTCTGTTTTCTTGAGGAGTTCTTTGCTAATTCTGGACTTCTTCTCTCTCCACAAGGACTGGTAGTCAGTTTTTCAATTCCTTGAAGGAAAAAAAAGTTGATATTTCTATCTGGGTAGCATTAAATTTATACAGTGCCATGAGTAGGATTGACATATTTACCATGTGGAGTCTTCTGATCCTTGTGCATGGGATATTCTTCCATCTGTGGACGTAACTTTTGTTTTTTTCTAATTGTGTGTTGTAGTTTTCATCATTCAACTCTTTTGGGTTTCTTTTGATTAGGTATATCTCTACATATTTCAATTTGTGTTTGGCTATTGTGAAAGGTACTTCCCTTTTGAGCTCTTTGGTGATTTTGTCTAGTGTAGCAATCCTGTAGACTTCTGTTAATTGATTTTGTATCCTGCCACTCTGCCACATTCCTCTATCATTTCCAGCACTTTTCTTGTGGAGCTTTTGGGGTTTTCCATATATACAGTCATACCGTCTGCAAATTTAATTCCTTTAATGTCTTTCCTTTGCCTTATGTCTTAGCTAGGACTTCCAGTATGATGTTGAATAAAAGAGGGGACAAGGACATCCTTCTCTGGTCCCCTTTTCAAGTGGGAACGTTTTCCTCTTTTCCCCATCCACTACTAAATTGGCTGTTGTTTTTCTTCTATGGTTTGTATTATGTTGGGAAATTTTCCTTCCATACCTATCTTCTTGAGAGTCTTAAATAAGAATGTGTGTTGGATATTGTTCAATGCTTTCTCTGCATCCATTGATATTATCATGTAGTTCTTATCCTTTTTCTTGTTCAGTTTGGTGAATAATGTTGATGGACTTTTTTGGATGTTGAACTATCCCTGTATCCCTGGAATGAATTCCATCTAGTCATGCTGATTTATTCATTTTAATATACTTTTGTATTCTATTTTGTTAAGGTGTTTTGGATTGGCGTTACTTAGAAATAGTGGTTTGTAGTTCTTAATTCTGTGGTTTTCTTGCCAGCTTTAGGTATCAATATTAAACTCGCTTCCTAGAGAGTATGGAAGTTCCCCTTTCCCTGGGTGACAAACAATAGAAAAGTGGGTGAAGGGAGTCATCAGACAGTGTAAGGTGTGGCAAAATAATAATAATTTATAAATTAGCAAGGATTCATGAGGAAGGGAGAGTGTTTGAGGGAGGGGAAAAACACTCCTACAAAAAAACAAATTTTTGAGAATTATGACGGCAACAAATACATAATTGTGCTTAACATAATGGATGGATGTATATATGGATTATGATAAGAGTTGTATGTGCCCCCAATAAAATGATTGAAAAAAAAAAAAGAGTTTGGGAGTTTTGCTTCCTTTTCTCTGCTCTGGAAGAGTTTGTGTAGGATTTGTGTCAGTTCTTCCCTGAGTGCTTGGTAAAATTCTCCTGTAAAGCCATCTGGCCCAGGGGATTTTTTAATTGGTAGTCCTTTGATAAACTTGTCTATTTCTTCTATTGTTAAGGGTTTGCCCAAGCTTTATTTAGCATACATTTATTAGGAAGATTATTTTTATTGTTAGTTGTTTGGAGGGGTCCTGGTGAAGCAGTAGTTTAAGTGCCCAGCTACTAACCAAAAGGTTGGTGATTTGCAAGTTGTGGCAGTCTGCTTTGTTAAAGACTTATAGCCTTGGAAACCTGGTGGGGTTATTCAACTCTGTCTACTCAGCTCCCTATGAGTTGGAATATATTTGACAGCATTGGATTTGGTTTATGTAAGATATACAGCATTCAAGGTAGTTAAAGAACCTTTTCCTCTCATCCCTAACTTATGCCTGAGAGTCATCTCCTTTATCATCAGTTAATCCTTAGATTGCCCTAGCATTGTATACTAGAAAATTAAGTACCACTGTGGGATGTTGGCTGACTGCTTAGTGTTCTTGCCTCTTGTGGGAAACAATAGTTCAAACATGCAGACAAGAAGAGTTTGTGGACTCTGTGATTCATAAGGTATATTAGCACATTTTTAGTTATAGTGGCATATAATTATAACAGTTATATATATAATGTAATATGTATATAACAGTTATGTTATATATGTATATAACAGTTATAGTGGCATATAATTCACTTGTCATATAATTTAGTAGTTCCAGCCTATCAAAGAGAATTATACAGTCATCACCACAATCAGTTTTAGAACATTTGCTTCTTTCTTAAATTCATTGTTTTTAGCTCCTCCTCTTCCCCACAACCTCACCTGCCATACCACAAAGGAACCATTATTCCTATTACTATCTCTGTAGATTTACCTTTCCTGGATTTCATATACAGAAAAACATGATAAATAAACCAAAAGTAACCAGAATAACAAAGTAAAATATATAAAATCTATATTAAGCAAATCTAAATGGATCATAAGGGAAATCAAATGACAGGGTGATAAATTTTAATCTAGTTTTATTTGCAACATCCACTTTCCCATGCATTCTACAGTTAGCAAGGTTATTCACATCTCTCCTCTTTGGTCAGAGGGGATTTCCCAAGTTCTTAGTCCACATGTACCCCCCCCCTTTTTTTTCTTTAATGAAACAACTTTAAAATGGGTCCAAAGGAAGACCACTTGATACATTCTGATACATTCTGAGCTAAGTAGGTCTGCCATAATCAATTTTACAGTGTTCTCTGTGTGGACCCTGCAAATGAATTTTTGGATTTCCGCTGTCAAACATAGCTTTCTGCAAACCAATTGTTTACAATTTAACCTCTTATAACATTCCCTCTTTTGGATTTGGATTATATTATTTATAATCCTTGCATTACATAAGCTGGTAGGTTTTTCCCACGGGAACTTAGTTGACATCTCACTTAGGTAGGTGGCTGCGTGTTTGACTCCAACGCTTTTAAGACTCCAGATGCTATTCTCTCTGCTAGCCGGGCACCATATAGTTTCTTCTTCACATTTTGTTATAGCCTGTATCTTCATTAATTTCTTTATGGGGGTGAGCACCAAGCAGAGTCCATGTCATAAGGACCAAACCTAGTTGTTCTTAGATTAGGTCTAGAATAACTGCAAACTTAAAATCTATTCATGTGTATGTGGCTTATATATGTCTGAGACATACCTTAGAGACATCATTGTCATTTTATGTTAGGAAACATTATCAATTATTCCCTTGGGGTATCTCTTCCACAGCCATCAAGGTAATACTGACTCATAATGACCAAGGTAGAACTGCCCCTGTGAGTTTCCAAGCCTAAAAATGTTCACTGACTCAGAAAGCCTCATCCTTCTCTCAAGACACTGACTACTGGTTTCAAACTGCAGACCTTGACCATTTATAGTAGTAGTTTAGTCAGTGGTACCGGATGGGTGGAGGAAAGGTGGGATTAGAGAGGGGAAGCCAATTACAAGAATCTGCACTTAACCTCCTATCTGGGGGACAGATATCCGAGGAGTGGGAGAGGGGAGATGTCGGGCAGTGTAAGATACTGAGGTTTGGTCGGGGAGGAGGGAGCAAGGATGGAGGGGAAAGGATGAGAAACTGATATCAAGGGCCCGAGAAGAAAAACGGATATTTGCAGAATGATGACGGCAGCAGGCATGTGAAGGTGCTTGGCATAGTATACGTATTTATGTATTGTGATAAGCAATGTATGAGCCCCCAATGAAAGGATAAAAAATTTTAAAGATCTTAAAAAAAAGTTCAAGGATAAATGGAATTGAGAAATAATGGATTTTTTTCCCCCAAGAAAGCTTTTTGAGGACCCCTGTGTAACAAAAAATGTGTTGGGGGGAGGGGGAGAATTTAAACCACCGTTGATAAAAGGAAATTATAGGAGTATAGGCCAGCTGTGAACCATACTACATGAATTATTGGTTTATATAGATTAAACTCCTAAGTGACTAGACATTATTAATACAAATAATGGGATTGGTAATAAAGCAAATCTCATGATAGTATTCATTCACAATAGCAGTTGCTTGCTTCAAATGCTTCTTGGGCTGAGCCCCAGTGGCATAAGTGGTTGAGTGCGGGACTGTGGTTTATGAGCTTGGTGGTTCAAATCCAGCGGCTGCTTTCAGGAACAGCACTGGGTAGCTCCCACGACCACCAGAGGGCAGTGATGCCCCCCCAAAAGAAATGCTTCTCTTCTACCTTAATATTTGGAAATTATTTCTTTAATGATAACATTGATATGGATAATAAATGTAACAAAGGTTTCTTCCTTTTTGGACACTGGTATTTATTTATGTGTAATCATTTTATTGGGAGTGTGTACAACTCTTCCCACAACCCATACTTTCATACATTGTTAAGCACCTTCATACATTTGTTGACATCATCACTATAAAGGTATTTTATTCCTACTGAGCCCTTGGTATCAGCTTCTCATTTTTTTCCTTCCCTCCCCTCTCCTCCTTCCCTCATGAACCCTTGATAATTTATTAATCTTTTTTTCATGTCTCACACCAACATGTCTCCCTTTACCCACTTTTCTCTTGTCCATCCTCTAGGGGTAGATAATTTTGATTGGTTCCCACTTTCTCCCCCCCCCCCCTTTCCCTTATTTTCCCGGTATGGCTATTGCACATACAGGTTCTAAGGGGTTTATCTGCCCTAAAATCCTTTTGTTTCCAGCCCTTATTTGTACCCTTGTACATGCTCTAGTCAGATTTGTAAGGTAGAACTGAGGTCACGATAGAGGTGGGGAGGAAGCATTAAAAAACTAAAGCAGTGGTTCTCAACCTTCCTAATGCCCCGACCCTTTAGTACAGTTCTTCATGTTGTGCTGACCTCCCCAATCAAAATTATTTTTGTTGATACATCGTAACTAATTTTACTACTGCTATGAATGGGTCACAACCCGTAGGTTGAGAACCACTGAACTAGAGGAAAGTGCTATGTTTCTTCGGTGCTACACTGTACCCTATCTTGCTCTTCTCCCTGTGACCCTGCTGTAAGGGGATGTCCAAGTGTCTACAGATGGGCTTGGGTGTCTAATTGCCTACACTTTCCCCCTCATTCACAATGATAGGATTTTATTGTTCTGAGTCTTTGATGCCAGATACCTGATCCTATCAACTCTTCATGATCACATAGGCTGGTGTTACCTTCTTCCCTTACCACTCCACATGTGGCCCTCCTGAAGTGGTGCGCTTGGTTGAGGATGACCTTCCCCAATAGAAAGAAGACCATCCTTTGGTCAAGGGTATAGGAGTAGTTGTGCTCCCCTGCTAGAACCTCCAAACAAGTCTCAAGAGTGTTTTCCATTGCATCTCATGGGGTGCCACGCCCTGGTCCCTCAATGTATTTTGGGTGTTCCCCAGGGACTTCATTGCTCTGCTCCCCTTGCTGCTCTGTTGCATGCCCTTATTGTTTATCCTCCACGTGGTTGGATCAAATCAGGCACAATTCTCACACTGTGTCTCCAGAATTGTCTTCCTTAGCACAATGGGACAGTAAGGGACATCGTGTCATATATATATAGGCATCACTGCTCTCGGTGGTGGGAGTAGGAGGCCCAGCCCCACTGCTGGAATTGAACCTCCATCCCAGTGGGCCAAAGTCCCGCGCACAACCACTACGCCACCGGGGCTCAGCCACTAAATATTTTTTATTTTGTAAACAAAGCCAAAATGATTTTGGAAAACTTCATAAAATCAAATACATTTGTTTCATCTGTCCAATTAGCTATATATTCAAATGTCCTATTTGATTTATTATTAAAATTTCTTATCAAAAATAATTTCTTATCCTATTTGATTTCTTAGGATTATTGAGGGAAATTTCTTCATGAACCGGAAGTTAAATTATATTGGACATGGATAAAATTTACTAATGTTAAGTTCCAATGAATTTTCTCAACTTCTAGGTCTATTACCTCCTTTTCCCCTTTTTAATTTTAATTGCTAACTTGGGTAAAAGTTTATAGATCAACTTGGCTTAACATTCCACAGTTCATACATGTTGTGAACTTGATTGCAATTGCCATAATGTAATATCAGTCTTCTCACTTTCTCCCTGTGTTTTCCATTTCCCTTCACCCTTCTTTCCTTCTTGCCTCCTGAGCTTTATCCCTGGGCAAATGCTACCCTTTTGATCTGCAATGATTGACCAATGAGTGTTCCTCCCTTACGCTACTATTCACTTTATAGGCCTGCCTCTCATTTGACTGAAAACTGAGCCACAGGGTTAAGTTTAGTACCAGATGTACAGGATGCCTAAATCTTGTTGGAGTTCACTAGTCTTTTATCAGACCAGTAAGCTTTATCTTTTCTAGGATTTTGAGTTATGTTCCACATTTCTCTCCTATCCATTGTGATGTCTTTCAGAGCTGTTAGCTGTGGTAGCCAGAAACCATTTAATTCTCGTCTAGTCATCCTTTTGACTAATTGCTTCCTTGCAGTTCGCAAGGAAATCTTATCCTGACATTGGATCTCTATCTTGAGAAGAAATACAGACGCTTAAGTAAAGGCATGGGTATTAATGTTAGACAAGGTTGACTGGAGAAAGAAATCCAGAGACACTCATACATGTATGTAAAAGAAAGAGCTTTATATCAAAGAGTAGAAAGCACCCTAGCCCAGTCTAGACCAAGTCCTTAAGTCCAATACTAGCCCATACTCTCTCTTCAGACTTATGCAGCACAAGCAATGATGGAAAGATGCAAGAAGATCATAAGCCAGTAGGTACAAAGTCTTGGGGGTCCAGTGTCAGTGGAAGCATCTCCAGGGTTCTCGCAGGTCTTAGCATGGTTCCATATGGCTTGTCACCTGGAAGGTGAAACAGAAAGTGACCCACCTCCAGAGAGAAAGAGGAAGAGACCAACCATTCTTGAAGGGCCATTTATCTTGGTAGCCCTCCAGTCCTGCTGTGAACCTGATTGACAGTCTAAATTCTGCCCCCATGTTCCTCCGGGAGCCATATTGGCACAAAACTATCACAGGCATATTTAACATAAAATTACACTATTTAAGAATGTAATGATATCTTTTATAATTTTCATTCAACAAAAACTCGCTGCTCACTTTCTAATTAAATACAGTATTTGATAGTATTTTCTAAGCTTGAATTGTCTGCTACTAAATTAGTGCCACAGCAAGCATCTAACTAGAAAAGTCTGCACCTTATTTAGCTACTACTGATTCAGCTACTTGTTTTTTCCTTCTGTCCTGCCACAATGACTACAAGCAGTACTGTGGAATGTTGTCTCAATTAATAAAGAAAAAAATATTTTCTACAAGTAAGAGGAAAGAGCAGATTTTTAAATGGTACCATTCAAAGTTTGATTGGCTTCCCAAAGACTGCCTTTCTTCTTGGTTTAGAATTAAGAAAGTGGTTGCTTTTTAGTTGACTTTGAACTATGTTTTAAGTAGGTTGTCTTAGCCCATAGGAGCAGGTCGGTGGATGTCTACTAGGGCATTCTGATGAAGAACCAAGGGACAACAGTTTCTCAAGATTACCCAGCAGTGGCTCATTTTGAAGCTTGTTCGTGCCATGGTCCACACTGGGAGCCTTGTCCAATTCTAACTCACTTTTAAAATTATTTCTTTTCTTTTCTTTTTTTTTTGGCGGGGGCGGGGGGGGGGGCATCACTGCTCTCCAGTGGTGGGAGTAGGAGGCCCAGCCCCACTGCTGGAATTGAACCTCTGTCCCAGTGAGCCGCAGTCCCGCGCACAACCACTACGCCACCAGGGCTCAGCCCTAAAATTATTTCATTTACCTATTTGCCAGCTTCTTTCCTGGTGTCAGACACACGGGAAAAATTAAAAGAAATTATCAGGAATGTGCTGTGGAAATCCAAGACCAAGATGTTATAATGAAACATGGAAATTTCTCAGATCAAAGGCCGACTATGTCTGTGAATAATGCCCTCTCATTAGTAATTTCTTTTACTTACACAAAAAAGTTTTAAAAGCTATTTTAATGGGAATTTTGCCCAAGATGTGTTATTGTACATCAGATAAATTGGCTATGCCTTCTTTTCCTAGGCAGCACAGATTGTGCTAATCTCTCTGTTTGAATTGAACACTCCTGAATTTACCATGTTACTTGGTGCCTTGCCAAAAACGTTCCAGGATGGTGCCACCAAACTGTTACATAACCACCTCAAGAATTCTAGTAACACCAGTGTGGTGAGTACATCATTGGGTCACTATTGGGGCCTCTGCTCAAATGACCTCTGCATATCTTTTTCAGGAATGTATTCTAGTAGTAGAACCAACTTCCTTGTCTTCTTTTAGAAGATTATAAGCTTATTCTCAAGGATGGCCATGTCATTCTGATCCCACTGTTTTCCTAGCCATTTCAAAAGCATTTTATGAGTGACTGAATCTGGTATTTAAACATGGCCTTTTCCTTAGCTTAGGTTTTTTTTAATCCATTAAATTTTTATTAGGTCGTTTAATTAGTTATTCATTCATTATTGGCTTAATCTTGTTTTTAGCACTGTACTTATTTTTAATACTAATGCCTGATTATATCTGAAATTCTAGCATAATCAACATTAGCTATTCAGTTCCAGGGATGCCTATATAGCAGTTACACATTTTTAGTTTAGATGTTCTTCTAACTATATAGTATAAATTCTACCTATGTGTTTGCATGTGAGTTAAAAGGCCTAGAGAAGTGTTGATTATGTAAGTGGCCTTCAAAAATCTTAGGGGAAAAAAAATCCATTAGCTTTCCATTCATAGAGTGCTTAAATAATGGTGATTACTCTGCCTTTTCCCAGGGCTCTCCGAGTAATACAATTGGCCGAACTCCCTCCAGGCACACCAGCAGCAGGACCAGCCCCCTGACTTCACCCACCAACTGTTCCCATGGTGGTCTGTCTCCAAGGTAAAGTCATTTCAAAAGAAACGTAGAACACAAAGGCAATCTAATGTCAGTCTAACCTATTCTAGATTTAACATTCAGTTTAAGAAACAGTGTGTGTTGGGTTTCAGGACAGTATGGCTTTTGTCTTCACTCAAGTCTTAATTGGGTGGTCTTTGACAAAGCGGTAAAATGAGGAGTTTATACAAAATGCCCTCCGAGAATTTCCTAGTATATATGATATGCTCTAGTGCATATAACATTAAGTACTCTGTAAAATTAAGTTTTATTTTGTACTGTTTTACATAGAATTAACAAAATTCTTGAGAACATGAAAGTATTTCGTCTTGCATGTAAACCATTTATCATCAGCTTCTACAAATTAGGGGTTTGTATTCTAGCCAAGTGGCCTTCCAAGCCTAATTGATCTCATTATGAAGTAGAATGCATTCTGAAGGACTGAGTTAGAAATGATGAAATCATAGATCAGCCTTTTTTGAATCAACATTGACAGCATATGAACATTGATCTTATAGAACCTGAGTAATTATTAAGAACAACCACTTTGTTTAAGGAATCTTATATGATGCTTCTGGCCAGAGTTGTAGAAGTCTCCGCATGGTGGCTTTAGTGACCCTCTCACCTGTGCTGGAATTAGACTCCACCAGAGCAGAATTTCTCAACCCTGCAGGATCAGAACTTTGCATAAAGAGCCAGCATCTGAACATGTTTGGATCATACTTGCTATGTTGGTGTAGAAGTTGGTCAGCTCTTGTTAGACCAATTAAAAACAAAAATCAAGAAACTTTTGTTCTATGGCTTGCTTACATTCAAGAACAAACTGAGAAAAAAATATGGCAAATACACCATTCTTTATTTAGGGCTACCTCTTTCATAGGAAGATAGAAAATCTTAATTACTTTCAAAGTAGGTTTTTAAAGTACCATACATGTTAAATTTGTGTATTTTCTAGGGGAAAAAAAGTATTTTACTTAATAAAAACCCACTTTCATTGAGTCAGTTCCTAGGAACTGCCCCATGGGATTTTCAAGGTTGTAAATCTTTATAGAGTGGAATGCCACATCTTTCTCCCATGGGTTTCATTAGGTTTGCCACAAAGATAAACTGAGGCCAGATCAGAGAGAAGGCAAAGGGGGAGTTTACTCTGCACTTACAGGGAAGATTCCAGACGGGCTTCGCGGGCCTCCAGCGGAGGACCTGAGTAGTCCTATTTATCTGTGGTAGAGAGCAAGTTTTTAAGGGGCAGGTGGGTAACCAGGGAAGGAGGGGATAGACTGTTGCAGCTGCAGGGGCTTAAGCTGTCTCCATCCTTGAAATGCCAGGGTAGGGTGGTGCCTTGATCATTCTGGCTGAGGAGATGGCTCCTTGATGGCTCCTTGATGGCTCCTAGAGTCCTGTTGAAGTTAGCCATCTCTGTCCAATAAAGGCAGGTCAGCCTGTTCCTAATGTCCCCAGAGCAGTACCTGACCCAACAGGTTTGAGCCACTGACCTTTTGATCAGCAGCTGAGCACCAGGGATCCTTTATGTAGTACTTAAAGTCCCTTGCTATTTATGTTAACCTGTGCTTGAAGTTCCAATTGCCCTATTCAGGGGTCCTCCAACTTTTTAAATGGGGAACCAATTCACTGTCCCTCTATGAACAAATTCACTGCGAGCCTGTTGTTCTTTATTAGTTGGTATTTTCTGTAGGTAATAGGCAAAAGGCAAATTTCAAATTAAGTATTTTATTATTATATATTTTAATAGCCTGAGTAAAAGATTAGTGAAGACTACTAGAATAAACTATCAGAGCTAAGAATCAGCTTGATATTAATCTTCATGAATCCCAAAATCATTTAAATTTTAGTTTATTTTTCCAAGTCACTATTTCTTCTCAATTGGCTCAGCCTCAATTTTTACTGTTAGGCCTATTAGGCATTAGAAGAAATAAACACACTTTATTTCCCATACTAAAAAATCTTAAGTGTGCCTGTGAACATATTCTTCTTTAAGAAATTATGTAGTTTCTTTGTAAAATTGTTCTCATTCTCATAGTCAAAAGATCTTAACCATTTTTTTTTTAATCTTAACCATTTTGAACTCAATGATAGAAATAATTTTCCTGTGACAGAAAAATTGTCCTGCAGTGGAAAAAATTCCTCATATCACTAGAAATATACACATAGGCTACATACTTTCTCCAGGAAATTTATGGAGGTGAATTCTTGCCTTAAATAGAAAGAGTAGTTAGTTTACCACATTCTACAGAGATGATAGCACATTCTAAAGAATATCCTTTCACTCAGTTATTTTTCTTAGCAGTGCTGTTGAAACTAATATTCTTCCATCTTGTCATTCTTTGGAGTGACCCTGACCATATCCGAGAGAACTTTAAGAAGTGTGTGGAACAATAGGTGAGAGCTGTGTGGTGGCTGTTGCATGAGGCGGACCTCTTGCTGCTGTTCGCACTTGGTGCGTCCCTTACCCACCTCTCCCGCTGTGCTGTCAGCAGGCTGGCCCACGAGCAAAAGTCCTGCTCAGCCAGATGTTTCAGTGAACGTTGTGAGTACTGGGGTGCCATGTTACTCAGAGGACGTTGCAGACAGTTTCCCAGGACCCATCAGGGAGGCGTGGAGGAGACTTGGTGTTCAACAAGGTGTAGCCTAGGGATGTGACATGACCCATGAGCCGAAACCACTTCCAAAAGAGCAGCAAAAGTGAAGATTACTTAGGGATTGCCAAGTCAATGCTTTAAAACTCATTGTATATGTGCACATAGGGTGACATTCAGTGAATCCTTGAAAATGTACAAGTCATTCATCCATACCTGTCCCTAAGCTGTCTTCAGAGCAACAAAGCTCAGTTAAATCCAGGTACAAATAGATTATTATAAGGTATTTAAGATAAATTGACTTCTTGTCAGTTTTCTGGGTTTAAGTAATTGCTTATTGGAGTTTTCTTCTTTCGCATCACTGCCCTGGTGGGAGTAGGAGGCCCAGCCTTGCTCCTGGAGAGGTGCTGCTGGATTTGAACCATCAATCCTGTGGGCCGCAGTCCCGCACACTACCATTGTGCCACCAGGGCTCAGCTGCTTATTGGAGTTTTACTTGTGATTTTTTTTTTAATGAACTTTCTATGTTCTTGAAAAAAAAAGGAGGAAATGGAAGATAATGTAATTGTTTAATGAATTTTGGGAAGCTCCCTCATAATTAAGTAGGAAAATTATCACCTATTATTTGTCTTTAGCTTAATGTTGAGCATCAAAATGATTTTTTTTATCCCAAAATTCTTCATTTAGATTATGGCAGTAATAAGGATGTATTCTACAATGATGAACAAATCTAATTAGATATTTTTTTTAGAGTTTCCCTGCTCAGTTTTTTTGAACCCAGGCATTTTAGAGAAGCTATGAATAACAAGTTCAGCTATTGTAAAATGCTACATTAATTATGTCTTTGTAAGAGAACTACTGCTTTTTCCCAGCTAATTAACTGATAATTTAGAGAGGTTTATGTAAATTTTTGCTTATTTTATCTAGTGTGATTTTTGTGGTAAGTGGAAAGCAAGAGAAGAAATTAAAAGAAAAAAAAAGCTTTAGAAATACAAGCAGAATGCCACTGGATTCTCACTGGGACATCGCTGAGTCCCCTCGCAGTTAAAGGAGTTGTTGGTGGATTTTTCATTTCATCCATTCTAGGATCAGCAGTCACCACAGTCAGAATAGAATCGACTGTGAGGAGGTGCTCGAGCTCCTCCTTGCGGAGACCCAGCCTGCAGTGGTCACTTGTATTCTCCATGGGCTGCCACTCCAACTCCTTGTGTGGCTTAAAGAAGGTCTGCAGGTCCTGCTGCTGAGGAGTTCTTGTGGCATGGCTATGAATCGGGTTCCTAACTGCAAGGCAAAATCAGCTGCTTCGAGAGCAGAAGACAAGCTTTCTACTGCCATCAAGCGTTAAACCCCACCAGGGCCGTTCCACCCTGTCTCATAGTTTCACGATTAGTCGAAATTTGAATTATGGTGTTATAGGAGAATATGGAAAATACCTTGCACTGCTAACGAACAAATCCATCTGTCTTGGAAGCAGTGGGACAGAGTGTTCCTTAGAGGTCATGTTATCAGGAGAAAACAGTCCCTGGAGAAGGACCTCATGCATGGTAGAGGGGAAGTGAAAAAGAAGGCCCATAAGGAGATGGATGGCCACAGTGACCACAGCAGTGGGCTGAGACCCAGGAACTTGTGGGAATGACACAGGACTGGCAGGGCTGCATTCTGTTGTGCACAGGTGTGAGTTGGAGCCAACTTGAGGGCACCTCACAGCGAACAGCAGGAGTCAGGACTGACTCAATGGCAGCGAGTTTGGTTTGGGGTTTAGGTCCTGCTGTTCTTCAGTGACTTGTAATTTCCACACCGAATTCCCTTCTAAAATGAAGGCCTTAACTGTCCTCAGAGAGCCTCACTTCATACCTACCAGTACCTATGTTCTTAAAACTCTGAAAAGTACCAGCAGCAGACAGACCTGTTCTGTAGGGACATTATTCTGGTGTTGCATACTCAGCTTCCTTAATCCAGCCAGGCCTTTCTCCTGCCCTTTTCCAGTCTCTCGGGTTCAGTTCTTCTGAATTACAAACCCTTCTTAGAACTTCCTATCAAAGGCCACTGCAAGTCCAGTTCACTTAGTGGCATTTATAAACCGTAGCAGAAGAATACCCACATTCTCTAATTAATTTTAACTATAATACTACATGAGAAGAGCAGAGCAATTTAGTATATTGGTGCTCTTACATTGGCCTACCAGCTAAGACTTACTGTCCTAGTTTTCTAATTTTTATTTTGGAAGGAAACCACCACGTCCACCTCTGATAGCATTTGATGGCATTTCAGTGGGGAAGAGCAGACGACCCTGACTAGACAGAATAGTACATTTTCTGACCCTTCTGCTGTTCAGATCTACCTCCTCTGGTCACTTTGAATTAAGGCATCATAAGTCCTTCTTGGTTTTTTTAAAAAATAGTTGAGGGGGATATTTGAAACAATGTCCTTGTTTTCATGTGTCTAAGTGCTTGTAATGTATTTCCCCAAACACACACAGACATATACACAGGAATTTCATAAGGTTTTTAAAATGAATGCATCCTATGCATGAGAGGGAAAAGAATGAAAATCTTATTGAGGACCAAATTGTAAAATGGAATTTGTTCATTTTCTTCATGTTGCGAAATAGTTATTTTTACTCGAACCGATTACTTTGAATAGAACCGCTTAATTTCTCAAGAAAAGAGCTGCCATTAAGACACTTGGACTATAGTGTCTTTTCCCTCTTGCCCCCTCCCTTTTTGCCTTTTTTGTTTCTCTGTCTGACTTTCCTCTTCTGATCACTGCAGTCGGTTATGGGGCTGGAGTGCCGATGGGTTATCGAAGCACCCACCTCCCTTTTCTCAGCCTAACTCAATCCCCACCGCTCCCTCCCACAAGACTCTCAGGCGCTCTTACTCTCCCAGGTAACATGTTACAGTTGTCTGAGGTGTCACAATATTATTAAATTTCCAAGGTCGTCTCAGGTCTTTTGAAAAGCCTCTCAGCTGCCTCCACTGTTGTGACCCCTCCTTTGGCTTACACTAGAAAGAGTAGAATTTTGGTGGGAAAGTGAGCAGATCTTCAGCGAATTTCATAAGTATGACTCCTATTCATATCAGAGCAACAGATGGTCTTTTCATCAGCTGACCAGAATACCCTAACCTCAAACTTCTCAGCTCAGTATATTGTTTAACCCTTAGCAGTTGCTTAGAAAATACTTAAGTGACTGGTTGTCTTGTAAAATCAAGGCACATGGCCGTGGGCACCACTTACTGAGCATTCCTGTTGAGTGAATAGGACATTCCCACTACCACTCCAAAGCAAAGGAAACATACTCTCTCTTAGTCTGCTCACGTGGTGCTTAGTCCTGCAGTTGGCCCTGTGGTATGTGAGCTGATTTCTTTTTTTCTGCAGTGACAGCCCGGGTCCAGAGAGAAAACTGTCAAGAGTTGTGTTCCTTGTTGCATCTCACTAAAGCTGCCCTGCCTGTGGTCAGGAGAACTGTCAGTTTCTTTGCATTTAACCTTCAAGGTGCTAAATGAAGCTCATGGCCACTGGTTAAATAGGACTAAACTAGCAATGCTGGCTCTAAGGAGGGGCTGGTGGGGCTTCCTTCAACTGTTTAGACAGATAATAGAGCTATGGGACAAAGATGGATCCTTGTATATACCCAAACAGATACCAGTTTGAGAGCCTAATGAGTGCTTTTGCTGGCGGTTCAAGGCCCAGGCGATGCGTGCTTACATGTGTAGAATTGGGGCAGTTCCACTGTCATTGTGCTTAATAAGGTGAACATGCATGCCCAGATACAACATGGTAAATACAGTGTGTGACTTTTAAAATGCTTCATTCGATAACATTTGCATAGGAGCTTTGCATTCTAACTCTTTGGTGTCTTTAACATAGCTAAAACCATATCTGGTAAACAAAAAGCTAAATTATTAGAAATTTCTTTCTTCTGAAGTTATACCAGCACTCAAAGTTGTACAGAAAATTCTAGAAAAGGTTTCTACAGATGATAGTATTAGGACAACTAAAGATGGCTGCTGTCTTTAAGGCTAATAAATCTTGTTTCTTTTGTTCTGTTTTGCATTGTAGTGGTGCCTCAGAATATAAACTCAATGTTGCTGTGTCCTAGTGTGTAGACTTGTATGCTTGTAGGGATACTAAGCTCAGCCCAGCCAGTCTTCCCACAAAATTAAGAATCATCTTCCAGAGGACACCATTTCTAGGACCTTTCAAATCTATTCCATTTATATATATATATAAATATATATATATCTTCTGCTGTCCTTTAGTGGGAGAATCAAGTAAATATAAGGGGGTTTCAAAAGGTTTGTGGAAAAAAGTTACTTTTTAATTTCATTTTTCCATTAACCTCCTAAAACCCATCTCATTTATTTTAATTTATAAAAACCACTAGTTGCTTAAAGCTAAGGAACATGTCCATGTCTGTCTCTTGCATTATGCCAAAAGGCTGTTGACTTCAGAATAAGAAATACTGGTTTCATGCTTAATATCTTTTCCCTACTAGATGACAAAGAAGAAACCTCAGAAGGTACATTGCTGCTCTAATTTCTCTTTCTCTGGAGACCCAGCCCCTCTGTACCCATAGCTCAAGGCCGTTAGCGGCAGGTCTAGGTTTGACATGACCTTAGCTTCAGTCAGTATTTGCTGATTGGCTCTTCCTACTCTAACAATCCCTAAGGAATCCCTTCTGGAAGCAGAGTCTTTACAAGTGACCGACTGTAGCCCAGAGGATTGTGTCGTCGGTTGTTTCTCGGCTGAAACAAGACAGACAGACGAGCGGGCAGATGAAAGGTTAGGGCTGTGTAATCCTCTCTCTTCTAAGTAAAGCCTCTGAGCCCGTCTTCTCAGTTCATTTGCATTACTTGTCAGGATGATGTTGTCTATGGCAGCACTCATATAAATGTCTGCTTTTCCCTATAAAATGTTGATTCCATGGGTATTGATTCGAACAAAATAGAAGTCAGGCCCAAACATAAGAAGAGTAACATTGTTTATTTCCTCTTAGAGGCAGACAGTTGGACCTCTCACCAGTAGCTCACAGTTTAAGCTCTATCAAGGAAATACGACTTCACGCTAGTGAGTCTACAAGAAGTATCACCGTAGATTGTACTTGGTTGTGAACATAGGATTTCTAAATTGGAAGGTAGTTGATTTACTTTCGTTGAAAGTAAGAAGGAACAGTAACAGGCAGAATCTTTTAATTTTTAAAAGAGGCTACAATAATGGTAAAGTTTTATAAGCCAAAATTAAATATTTTAAGACTGTTCAGGTTAAGAATATCAAGATCAATGATATTTTCTAACATTTTCTGAAGCGACATATGGAAAATAATATTGTGACAGCCCTTCAAACGCTGAGCATTCTGCCAGACTTCTTTTTGTCCATTCAATCATTCTTTTGATTTGTTGGTTTTTACTTGTTGCTTTTGCATGGGCAACTATGTTATTTTCAGTTGTTATGATTTGAAGTATTTTAAAGTATTATGTATTGTGGTTTGCACCATGTTCAGTTTTATACATAAAAATAGTGTACTGGCCAGATGTATAAATGTCTTTGTTCATACATAAAGCTAGTATTTTCTGAGAAGGGCAGGACCCTGGCAATTCAGTCACTTTCTTCACATTAAATTCTCTAGATTGCCTAGTAGATAGACAACCTAGTAAATTCAAAGACGATTGAGAGCTTGATTTGTGTTTAGTTGTTTTGGTTCATCTCCTGTCATTATATATGTGGAATTTTGGAAGTAAATATGTTCAAGGTTCACATTTCATTTGATGCTAGAACTAGTCTTTGAATTGGTATGTATTTTTGTTAATTCTCCAAATACAGTTGTGCAGTTTTAAAATTTTAGACAAATAGCTTTCATCTGTGAGTTCAGGGCTAATGCACTGGCACAACGTAGCGTGCTTTCAAAAAGACCTGGGTTGTTGCAACCTCAAGCTAGTAATAGTCCAGCTGTATCACAAGGCCTGTTTAAATGTTGTCTTGCTGTTCTATCCAAACCTTTTCAAAAAGGGAAGAGGAAGTAAGTGTTTGAGGCATACCTCATTTTGTTACACCTCACAGATGTTGTCTTGGAGTTTTGGTTTTGTTTGTTTTTTAACAAATTGAAGGTTTGTGGCAACTGGGCAGTGAACAAGTCTAGAGGGGCTATTTTCCCAGCACGGTGTGCACTTCTTGTCTCTGTGTCACATTTTGGTAATTCTCATATTATTTTTAACAATGCTATTTTACCTCCTAATAGACTACAATATATAACAAACATAGTTTTTATGTGCACTTTCTGATTTGTATATAAACAATTGATATTTAAACTCAATTATGTTTCCTTACTTAGTCTTAGCTGATTGTTGCTTCAAGTTATGCTTTGTTTTCACTGCTCACCTCCTGTTTTCTTTCTGTTATGCTGGAGGGGCACCAATAGGTGTTGCATTCTTAAGGGCATCTGTTTCAGTGCACTTCTCAGGGACCTCAGGAGCCCTTGACTGACTGGGCTAAACCAAGATTTAGGATTTTGCTTCATTTTATGGTTTGTTTGTTTTTTGTTTTTTTTTGCTAAATTTATGAAAGGACAGTGATTGACATCACTTTTTCTTTGATAGGTAGTTTTGCTTTTGTAATGTTTTTAGCTGTCTTTCCAGAATCTTGACTCAGCAGGTTCTCCTGCGTGTGTTCAATGGTCTAAAGTTCAGAACCCAATGACAGGATAAGTCTTTCCAAGTCACATTTTCTTTGATAGGCTTCTGTTACAGGTCAACAGCATTTTGAGCAAATCTCATCTGTAAGGTCTTTGTTCCTCTCAAATTTACTTGTAATACTAGCTTTATTTTGAAATGCCCATTTCTCTTTTAAGTTTGTACATTTGAGACCAGTAACAACTACCCTACCTTTTTATATCTTCAAGATATGAAAGGGATGTTGGTGTGTTTGTTTGTTGTTTTCACTTTCATTACCTCGTGCATTCAGTCCCTGATTGTCGCTCCTGAGTTCTTGCATCCTTGTGGATACTGTTTCCCATGGGTTTCTTATGGATTGATGAGGCAATATGTTTAGGACCAGATTTTATAAGGGAATTCTATGATTGCACTAACAAAAAATGTCTCTTTTTTGTTCCAAATCATGTAAAGAAACAAAATTGCGTTTATCCAACTCTGTACATCATTAGAGATAAATTATGCCCATATTTAAATTTAAGAGATGTATTTTTTTATCTTTAGCATGCTGGACTATGACACAGAGAACCTGAACTCTGAAGAAATCTATAGTTCTTTACGTGGAGTTACAGAAGCCATTGAAAAATTTAGCTTTAGAAGCCAAGAAGAGTTGAATGAGCCAGTTAAACGAGATGGTAAAAAAGATTGTGATATTGTAAGTATCTCCAGGCTAACAGATAACTATAAACCAATTAACTGACAACTACAGATTCTTAAATACTGACATCTGTGAGTACTGACTACAGTGCTCCATTATTTTTATCCTGTGGTAGAAATAATACTAGTACTGTATTTGTGTACAGGTAAGACACACAATATAAGAGTTTCTTCAACTCATTGCCACCCTTTCACACATTAGCTTTCTATGTGTGGTGCATGCAAGTGCATGACATTTATATGCATGTGTTATATACAAAAATGGTATGTTTCAGAGACCCAAGATAATCTTTCATAATTTTGAAAACACGACCCTAAGGTATTTTGTGAGCAGTGTTAAATACTTTTTTCTTGGTTTATTTTTTTAATGATGTGATATAAATAGTGATCCTGAACCAGATATCACCTAAAGCTTGGGGTTTACACGCAGCCGCTCCATGGGAGAAAGCAATGGCAGTCTGCTTCTGTGAAGTCTGGGAAGCCCTGTGGAGCAGTTCTAGTCCGTTCTACAGGGTCACCTTGAGTCAAAATGGACTCGACTGCAGTAGCTCTGACTTTACGTGTGTGTATTGGGGAGGGGGGGCGTTAATGTTTTTTTAATGATAGTGACGGCATTATGTGCACCTTGTTTAGCATAAAATGTGGATACTTTTCCCCTATGAGTATTTTTCTACTTGATTATTTTCATCTTTGTGTGATAATTTTCAGGAAAAAGATGAAGCTATCTCCTACGTTCAATATGTACAGGCTCCAATCCTCAGGAGCAGTTCTGGTGTCTAGGGGTGATGTCAGTCAACGTTGGCTGCATGGGAGTTGGTTTTTAGCATTTGATGTGATAGTCATCAGAAAGTGACAACAGAGAAGTGACCTGCCACCCTGCTTTTTAACACGGAAGTGTGTGTCAGCCTTTCAAGTCAGGAAAACCTGTGCTGAAGGTTGAACGAAATAAAGTTTCACAAGGAGAACGCAGGGGCAGCAAAAGAGGACCCTAGAACAGGCATACTGAGAGGGAACCCTGTGAGCGCTGTGGGAAGACTAGAATGTGGGAGTCGGCAACTGGCCTGTGGGAACAGGCTGTTTGAGGGGTGGGCCTGGTTCTGCTGAGGGTGTAGTCTTGAGAAGTGGACAACACTGATTAGACATGAAGATTGAGAAGCTGAGTACATTCAATTTCAACATTTTAACCACTTACCAAAGTTTAAGTCAAGGAAGATGCAAAATATAATGTGACAGAATCAAGAGCCAGTATATTTCTTTTTAAATTCTTAGAATGTGCTCAGTCTAGTAAGGCGAAAGTTGTAAGGATGAATTTTTGATCCAGTAGGATGATTGTTCACAAAAGTAGAAATCTGAACATCAAATATGAAGGGAAAAGTCCATTCCTGTGAGTAACTATAGAAATATAATGAGTACATGAGGGAACTTTAAAAAGTTCCTGGGAAACTGGAATTGAAAGATAATGACATATTTCTATCAACATTTTGAAACTCCCTTGCATTTTCTTTGACTTAGAGTATTTAATGCTGAGAAGATATGGAGGAATTAGTATAATCTTGGTAGTAGGTGAGATTGATGCCGCTGCATTAGAAAGCAGTGAAATTGTATTTTAGCAAAAGTGATTATAAGCATTTTTATCCTTTACTGATCCGACCCGCGGATCAGTCAACGTGGGTTCCTGAAAGGGGGACTGGGAATGGAGAGGGCAAGAGACGCGAGAAATGGAGACAAGACAGGATTCTGATCAAGTGTCGGTTATTGAGCCAAAAGGCAGGGTTAATATAGGCTAGCAACAGGAAGGGGAGGTGCAACTTATGAAAACGAGGGGTACGGATAATCAGCCAATCATACACATAGCTTCAAAGAAACGGGGGGGAGGGGGCGGGGAATGACAGGCAGCAGTTCTCAAACAGGTCCACATGCTAATTAGGTGAGCTCAAACAGGTCCACTTGCTAATTAGGTGAACCCATGGATTCAAAGGTTATCTTGCCCTCAAGCCGTTAAAATACAAAAGGTCAATAAAGGCGTCACTGAGGGATGGGAACAGCATTCGGCTTCCCACACTTTACCTATTATTTTAATTTCCAGCAATCCATTTAGTCAATCCAGTGACTAAATGAGCATAAAGAAAAAAAATACACAAATAGTTTATTTCAGCATTATCTAAAATACTAAAAACAAGCAGAGGGTAGCAATAGTGCTGAGATTAAACCTGGTCCTAAAAAGTTTATTTACGTGGGGAATGCTTATGCTGTGAGCAAAACAGTATATAAGATACCTTGTACACTGTGATCCCCCTGTATACAGTCTAGATGCATATAAAGACTTGAGGTCATATACGAAGTAAAAGAGGAAGTTTTGTTATTAATGGTAGTAAAAGTGAATTAGATTGATTTAGCCCCCCCCCTTTTTTTTAATATGTCTGGAGTTTTTTTTAATGCTTGGTGTATTATAAATTATATTTTCTATTTTTAAATAGTTTTATTGGCATATAATACACATATCATACAATTCAATAGTCCAGTCATATTAAGAAGAGTTGTACAGTCATCACCAAAATCAATTTTAGAACATTTTCTTCTTATAGTCACTATTGCTAATTTCCCAATTCTTCCAACCTCTGGTGCCAGGACCCTAGGTTGTTAGTAGTGCAGTTACTGCTGCTCTAGATCCACCTGTCTTGAGTGTCATATACAGAAAAACAACAGACAAAAAAACAATAATGACAAGACAAAACAAGGGAAAGCCAATAAAAAAGAAAACAGAGGAGAGGAAAAAAAGAAAGCAGAGAATTGTAAAAGCGGCTGCAAGTTTCCACCTTGTGACCACAGGGGGTTCTGGACGTGGAAAGCCGCCTCCTTTACCTGGGGAGCAGCTGGTGGGTCCCAGCGGACGCAGTGGCAGCAGCCCTGCTCGTAGCCCCTCCACCGCCAGTTGCCCTGAGTTGGAATTAACTCAATGGCAGTGAATTAAGTTTTTGAAGCATGGCTATTCCCATCTCGAGACTATGGTTAGAGGAACGCATTGAAGGCCTAATCCAGGAGGGGGACCCAACAAGTGAATTTGGACTACCCCTGTCTTCCCAATCCTCTGCAAAACAATGTTCACAATTTAAGTCCTATACAGTTCCCTCTTTCAAATTGGAATATTAGTATTTTCACTCCTTGAATTACAGTCCTGGTGTACATCTTTCATGTGGACTTCATTGATGCCTCACTTAGATGACTGCTTGTTGAAGACAAACCTTTGAGACCTCAGACATTGATAGCTGGTCACCATCTGATTTCTTCACCACATATTGCTCTAACACCCATATCTTCAGTGATCTTATTTTGAGGCCAAGTATCATAGGATAATTGTTCTTAGATTAGGGCTTTGAATAAGTATGAGAGATCAAAATTCATTCATATATCTAAGATTTAGATCTGTACCTGGTTCACTTTAGAAACATCTCTATCACAGAATAATGTTTCCTATTTTACTTTGTACTTTAGAAGACAGTTACAGAAAGGAAAAAATTGAAATCACCTATGAATTATTTTTCACCAAGAGAAAACTACTACATTGTGTTGTTTTATACCTGAAACTAACATAGTCTATTTTGGGAGAGTGTTAAAAACAAAATGCACCTTCCCACACAATTCACAATTCTATCTCTATACCTAATATGTATGTGTATATGTTTGTGAAAGTTTTGCTATGGTGCTCACCTTTGGGGCCTGGCCACCTGGACTAGCCCTGCTAACCTATTCATGCCTATGCGATGAAGAGGATTATAGTGCTGCTCTGCCCTCTGCAGCCATCTGATAGCTGCTCTGTGAAGGTGCGAGCCTTCCAAATGAGCAAGGCAGGTACCCCTAAAGAAAAATGCAGGACCTTGGAGACCTAAGGGTAGCCAAACCTTGAGCAGGTAGAGAAGCAAGGCTTTAATTCGTGAAAGACAATTGAGAAAATGCTAGAAATAAGAGTCAGAAAAATAGTAAATACCTGTTCTTTAGGTACTCGACAGGCTCAATTAAGGGGAGTGGGTTTTGACAGTGTATCAAGAACAGCAGTAAGAGTAAAAAATATTCACAGGGAGAGTGAACTGCTTAAAAGGAACCGAGTTCTCCCCCAGTAGGGATCACGGGACAATGTTAATATTCACCACTGGTGAGGATACACAGAAAGAACATAGTACAAAAAGAATTCATGACTGTGGGAACTGCTTTAAGTTTTTGAAGTCAGTTTAGGGAAATTTTCATATTCATGTTCTGACAGCACACTACACTGAGAGTACTTGTTTGTACTTGTTTGTATTTGTTTTTTGTTTGTTTGTGTTTGTTTGTTTGTTTGGGGGGGGCATCACTACTCTCCGGCGGTGGGAGTAGGAGGCCCAGCCCCACTGCTGGAATTGAACCTCCGTCCCAGTGGGCCGCAGTCCCGCGCACAATCACTACGCCACCGGGGCTCAGCCCGAGAGTACTTACTATTTGTAATGACATTGACAGGCTGGTACATGACAGTCTGGAAGCATTGAGGGCACAAAGGGAACAACCTTTGCTTTCAAGATCTGCCTCAGAACTTGGGAGAATGAAATCTACCACTGTTCCCTCCCCCAGGTCACCTCACTGCCACGGAGTCCGTGCTGACGCACAGTGGCTCCTAGGAGAGTTTGGACCCACCCCTCTGAGTTTCCAAGGCGAACTGTTGAAGGGAGTAGAAAGCCCAGTGTTTTTTTTACTCATTTTATTTGGGGCTCATAGAGCTCTTATCACAATCCAGGTATCTGTCCATGTTTCAAGCACATTTGTACATTTGTTGCCATCATTTTCAAAACATTTTTTTTCTACTTGAGCCCTTGGAATCAGCTCCTCATATGTCCCCTCCCTCCTTCCCTCATGATAGTTTATAAATTATAATATTTCTCATGTCTTACACTGGCCAGTGTCTCCCTCACCCACTTCTCTATTGTCCACCCCCCTGGTTCGGGGTTATATGTCGATCTTTGCGATCTGTTCTCCCTTTCTTCTCCCACCTTCCCCTTTCCCCCGGTATCACTGCTCTCATGGTTGTTTCTGCGAGCTTTATCTGCCCAGTCTTACTCCCAAAGAGCTGCAGGTGGTCTTGATCTGCTGATCTCGTAGATTACAGCACAGTGCATAATCACGATTCTACCAAGGTTCCAAAAAAAAGTATGAGTAAAATTCATAACATTTGATTAAAATTGAGTTTACATGTAAACTAATGAAGTTGATAAAAATGTAGGCATGTTCCACTTGCTTTATGATAGTGTTTGAATTTGCTGTATACAAAGTGAAATGCCAGGAACTTTTTTTCTCAGTGGCCAGATCAGGCCTAGAAAGGCCAGGCCTGAAAGGTAAAAGGGAAAGTGTGTGTAAAACGCTGGCAAAGAACTGGTGGTCTAATCTGTTCCAGGTTTCACGAGAGGTGGGAGTTTCTTCTCCAGCCACTGAAGGACGGGGAGGCAATGAGGTGGTGGAGGGCAGCCGGACTGCACTGGACAACAAGACCTCCCTCCTCAACACCCAGCCTCCCAGGGCCTTTCCTGGACCTCGTATGCGAGAGTACAATCCCTACCCTTACACGGACACCATCAACGCCTATGACAAGACAGCCCTGAAGGAGGCCGTGTTCGACGATGATATGGAGCAGTTGCGAGATGGTTGGTCTTTCTCTATTTGATTGTCTTCATTCAGAAATCACTGTTCTGGTTAGGCATTTCTCTAACAGCTCCTTGTTGAATTCTAATTGTGTTCCTACCACAGGGAAAAAAAATATCCAGAGCCTAGTAAGGAAGACAGCCATGAAATGTTCCTATGGGCCATGTAAATTTGTTCTTGTGGCAATTGTGAGCTTGAGGACGACTAACTGCAGGTTGGGGAAAGCTCCTAGAGCAGCTGGAGCGGGATGCGGATCCGAGTGCAGGGCTGGGAGAGGACAGCGGCAGGCATCAGCAGTGGTAAAGGAACAAGACTAGCACAGGCTCCACTTCGGTTGTGAAGATCTCTGATCTGTACTGAGTCATAGAAAGGAGGTCCTAAAGCACTGCTGGACTGCTTTTCCTCTTTCCTCACACCAGAATTTTAACCAGTTTTTTCTGGGTCAGTTTTCTGTTGGCTTCTCCATTGTGCTCCTGGGAGAGAGACGATCTAACGTTTAATGGGCACTTGGATTGCCGTGGTAGCTTTATTGAGTAAGCATTGAAGTGCTCGCTGCAAGGACTGTGGTTCAAGCCCACCTGTCACTCTGAGGGAGAAAGGAGAAAGAGGACACTGTTTGTGCCTGGTGGTCAGTGGTTATACGTTGGGCTGTGACCCACACGGCCAGCAGTTTGAAACCCCCAGCCGCTCCGAGGGAGAAAGATGGGCTTTCTGCTCCGTCAGCGGTTACAGTCACAGAAACCCCCAGGGGTGTGGCGGCTGTGATTGGAGTGAGTGACTCTGTAAAGGTGTACTGCCTTGAAATCCTGTACAGGCTTTCTCTGAGTTGGAATGGACTTGATGACAGTGGGCCTGGGTTTTTGTTGTTTTCTTTCTTTTTATTCCAGGTATTGAACTAGGTGGCTTACATATACAGCAAAACCTGTGAAAGCCAAACCTGTGTAAGAAAGAAACCTGTCAGAGGAGGAAAATGTAAATAGTTCCCTCAATAGAAAGGGATAGAAAAGTGTAAGATTACACTCTGCCAAACTTGGGAACAGTCAAAGAATTTAGCAGGTTTCACTGTATAACTTAATTGCAACAGAAGAAATCATTCCTATTTTACACTGTAAAAAAACAGGAGTTCTGAAAGTTTTAAGTTACTTGCCCCCCCAAAATTGGTATGGGACAGAACCAATAAACTGATCTATTTTCTGCATTTTATGAAGACCACTGTTCATTCTTGTGCAACCAATGAGAGTTTGTGTGCGGATGTGGTGGTTTGTTTTTTCAATTTGGAATTTTAAAAATCATTTTATTGGGGGAGCATACAACTCCTATCACAATCTGTATATGCATCCATTGTGTGCAAAGCGCATTTGTATATTTGTTACCATCATCCTTTGCAAAACTTTTCCTTTCTACTTAAGCCCATGGTATTAGTTCCTCATAGTTTCCCTCCCTCCTCGCTCTCCCCTCTCTTATGAGCCTTTGATAATTTATAAATTATTATTTTGTCACATTGTACACTGTCGAATGCCCCCCCCCTTGCCCATTTCCCTGTTGTCTATACCCCAGGAAGTAGGTTATATGTATAGATCCTTTTAATCAGTTCCCCCTTTCTACTCTGATATGGTGGTGTTTTTATATGGAACTTAATTTTTTCTTTTCTCCTCACTGTCATGTTCACATGTTTTGGCTTATTTTAACCTGATAGTGATAGTGTTTAAAAATATAACTAACATAATTGTTTATCTCTTGTTTCTAAGGCTGCTTAGATTTTATTTCAACTTTAACTGAACTATTAAATTAGAATCACAAATATTCCAAACAGTTTAGACTCAGTGAGTGCCTACTGTGTGTCATGAAATGCACAGGTTGCTAATGATTAGGGAGAAATCAAACGTAGATGCTTACCTCCAATACCTCAGAGCCTATTTGGGGAAAAAAAAAAAAGATGCATGGTTGCACTCTTCTGAGAGAAAGGTTAAGTTGGAGGAACATGCAATTTTTCAGGCATATCTTATTTCTACTTCCATCATTAGAATTCGAGAGTGAATTTTGATAGTTTCTGAGGCAGTTGGATTTGAGAAAAGTGTGGTGGCCAGATTTCAAATTTGAAGAGCTTTCTTCGCACTTAATATTGTTCCCCCGTAGACTGGGGCCTATGACATTCACTTTTCTTTAAGCTTATTGGGCGTTTTGTCCAGACACCTTGATTGGTGTTTCTTTATTATGCTGGTTACTAAGCTCTAGACACTAGAGAAGGGATAAATGATATTAACCAATCAGTAGCTAATATTGATAATGATGGTGAGGAAGACCGTGAGCAAAGTGTGCTTGAGTGGGACTGCATCCTGAAAGAGATTGCTCCATTAGCTCAAGTCTAATTTGGGACTGTCATGGGTGGGACAGAGGAGAGAAAGGTTGACAAGAGAAAATAGCAAAGGGTGACCTTTTGGAGGAGACACCCCTTTTTTCTTCTTTGTCTAGAATAGGAGAAAGATGGTGAAAGCATCACAGTGTGTAGCCATGCTCTGCTCAGGGTGGGGATAGCGGGGCTTATCCACACAGCAGAATGAGGGTCGCAGTGAGAATGTTAAGGGAGAGAGTACCTCCCTTATGTGCAGGTAAAAGAGAAGATTTCGAGGGCCACAGAGGGGCTGCGTGGAAGAAGGATTGTCCTAAGGAACTAAATCTTATATTATTTGTTCCCACAAGTACCCATTGACCATTCTGACCTGGTGGCAGACCTTCTGAAAGAGTTGTCTAACCACAATGAGCGGGTAGAGGAACGGAAAGGAGCGCTGCTGGAGCTATTAAAGATCACCCGGGAAGACAACCTAGGGGTGTGGGAAGAGCATTTTAAAACCATCCTGCTCCTGCTCCTGGAGACGCTTGGAGACAAGGATGTGAGTGATTTCTTTGTCATTATATTTCTCCTCCTCCGTGCAGTGGGGCTATGATGTTCATTTATCTTTAAGTTTGACTACGGTCTCATTTCCTGTGTTGTGCTATTTTTATCAAAACATTTGCTCAATTTTCAAATGTCTTATGAGCATTTATTAGAAGAATGTTTCGATCAAACAGCAGCTTAATCCTCCCTAATATGCAATTTCTGTGTGTAGGTAGATTTAGGGACAGGAGTACTACTTTTAAACTGTACTCATACCTTCTTGTAGCTGAGGGCACTCCTGCTTGCATCTTGTTACATTTGGAAACAGCATTTCTGACAACATGCGGTCTTTGAGGAGGAACTTTTTAAAGTTTCATTATTGTTTGTGTGACTGAGAAATAGAGAAATTTATTTTCAGCAGACCTGTTAAGTTGCACTCCATGGAATTTCATCTCTGTTCACATTGATATTTTTTAGCAGTTGTGATTGTCATCTGTCAGTTGACATACTCCAGAAATATGACTGATTATTACTATTTTTATGTTAAGAAGCCCTTTTCACTACAATCACCACTTGTCTGTCAGTTTGTTATACAATGCTGGCTTACATGTCACTGATGCCAGAAGCCATATCACCAGTATTTCAAATGCCAGCAGGGTCACCTAGAGTGGCCCAAAGATTTCAATCAGAGCTTCCAGACTAAGAATAGACTACAAAGAAGGGATAGGCTGCCTACTTCTAAGGAAAGAGGCACTTTAACCTGATGGACAGCATGGAAACGTGAAATACTGAGAACATTGTGAAAGGAAGCATAACCTCCTCACATACAGAGCCAGGATGAGCCCATCAGGATGGAAGGCGCTTAAAATATCACTGAAGAAAGCTGCTTTCTCAACCTGGGGTTGACCATGATTAACAATTGCATGGAGGGAGTAAAGCCTATGGAAGTGAAGTCTTCAAGATTTGCTATTGGGGCATGATCAAAATGAGAAGAAACAACTACAATCATTCATAATCAAAACATAGAATATACCAAAGTATATACAGGATAATTTGAAGTCGTAAAAAATGAAATGAAACACATAAAAATCAAAATTCTAGGCATTACTTAACTGAAATGGACTGGTGCTGGCCTTTTTGAATTAGGAAATTATATGTTTTACTATGCTGGGATTGAAACAGTAGAAAGCCATGATGTTACATTCATCATGAAAAAAAAAGTTCCAGATATATCTTGAAGTACATTACTGTCCATAATAGGATTTTATATATATATATCTGATTCAAGCAAATCCTATCAATACAATTATTATTCAAATTTATGTGCCAATTACAAAAGCTAGTGAGTAAGAAATGGAAGAATTCCATTGGTGACTTCAGAAATCCCGTGATAATTATTAGTGATTGAAATGCAAAAGTTGGAAAGAAAGATATAGGAACTAGAGTTGGGAAATATAGCCTTGGTGATAGAAATGAAGCCAGATATTGCATGATAGAATTCTGCAAGACGTTTATTATAGCAGATACCTTTTCAACAACACAAAAGGACTTCTACAGATGTAATATATAGAAATCAAATTTGCTACATCTGGGGAAAGAGACAATAGAGAGGCTCAATATAAGCAACTAAAGAAGAACAAGGATTGACTGTGAAACAGATAATCTCCCATATATAAAAAATTGATCATGTGTAAGTTCAGGTTGAAGCTAAAGAAAATTAAAACAAGTCCCCTAGAGCCAAAATATGACCTTGAGTTTATCCCATTTGAATTTCAAGAACCTCTCCAAAACAGATTTGATTTATTGAACACTAATGACAGAAGACCTGGTGAGCTGTGAGAGGACATCAAGAACATGTACATGATGGAAGCAAAGAGTCATTTAAAGACAGGATGGGAAGAAAAGATCAAGGTGAATGTCAGAAGAGACTCGGAAACTTGCTCTTGATTATAAAATACTTAAGGAAAATGAAGGCATGATGAAGTCAAAAAGGACATTCCAAAGGGCAGCTTGAAAAGACAGAAGGCAAATAGAATGAAATGTGGAAATATTTCAGAGTTAGAAGCACGGAAACATAGGGCTGACCACACTGTGAGACACAGCGTCCCCTAACTGACCCGTGGCACTACAGGAGACCACCCTGAAGACGCAGTGTGGGAATTATGCCCGATCTGACCCCACCACGCCGAAATGAAACACTAACGGTGTGCAGCAGAAGAACAAAGGGAACACAGCAACGAAGTCCCCAAGGAATACTAGTAATAGTCTTTGGGGCCAGGGCGTGGCACCCCATCACACCGGACTGGAAAACACTCCTAAAGGCCAGAAAACAGAGCTTGAACTATTTACAGGCTTTTCTTTTTCTTATTTTTGTCCTTGGTTTTGTTTTCGTTGTAATTTTTTGTTGCTTTGTTTTGCTCTGTCTTGTTCTTGTGCATTTTATTATCTTTGCAGGTCTATCTAGATAAGATAGGCAGGATAAACCATCTGGAGGAGAAAACAGCTAGACAGTTCCGGGGGGGACATGGGAAAGGGAAAGAAAGGGGTGGGAGGGGATGGGGGGAGGGGGAGAGAGGCGGCGGGGAGTGGGTG
>PVJH01002888.1:0-155889 GCA_004026705.1 Nesogale talazaci
TACTATCTCTTTCTCCTCTTTCTCTCTCTCCTTCTCCTTGTTAAATATTTTTCTACTATACCTGAGTTTTATTACTCATCTTAAAATATATATTCTCATGATTGTAACAAATCTTTTTAGCTATCTAGATTACCATTATAGTTACTATTACTTCTATTTTATTCTCCCTCTTCTTGTTCACCCACTTCTCCACTTACCTATTTCTCTTCTTTTATTCTCAATTTCCTCACTGTTTGTTTTCCAGGTATTAGAACTCTCCCAGAAAACCTGACAGAGTCAACTACCCCTACATGACCCCTACATAACCCACACACTAATAACTGCACAGTCAGCAGCAGTACACCCAAAGAATAAGAAATGCAAACACAAGCAACTAAAAATCACCTAAACCCAATGGGGTATTGTGAGGAAAAAAAGAGGCCCTGGAATTACCAGAAATCGAATGAAAATTTTGTTATTTAAATGCCTTCAAAACTGTGGGGAGCATAGTGGCATAATGGTTTTGTGCGGGACTGCAGCCCATGGGGTTGGCAGTTCAAATCCAGCAGCAGCTCTCCAGAAGCAAGGCTGGGTTTCCTACTCCCACCAGGGCAGTGATACCAATTTAAAAAAAAGGAAATATGGGGAAGATTTGTGAGAGCAACCAAGGGAACTGGAAAACTAGAAACTCTGCACTAGAAAGAAGACAAAAATAAGCGAACAGAATCAGACAGCATGGTAAAATAACTGAGTTTGAGAACAGAAGGAAAAGAAAACCAGAATGACTCTTTAGGGCAGAGTAGAACTGTCCTTGTAAGTGACAGGAATAGAAAGCTCCCTCTTTCTCCTGCAGAGTGGCTGCTGATTTTGGACTGTTGACTTTGTGGCTAGTAGCCCAGCTTTTAACCACTGCACCACCATGGCTCCTACAGATAGATATAAACATATCAGAAATTAATAAAGCCAAGATGTGAAAATAAGTACCCAGTGATGTCAATCTGTAAACAATGACAACTACAGAGCAGAAAGAAATTTCTGGATGGAGAGGCAGTCAAGAGGGTATGAGTACAACAAGCTGTTTTAAACATAGAAAGATAGTAATGAATCACTGAGTAATGCCAGAGTGTGTGGTAGTTATACAATCTGTTGTCAATTTGAGACGTAAGAGTCAAAGTGGAGAGTTTATACTGTCAATCAGGTCATAGCTTGATAACCTTATTTGGAGGCACAATGGAGAGAAATAGCTTGCTGGAGGAGGGACACTCACTCAGGACAAAAATAAGCTAAAAATTAAATAATGGAAAAAACATATCAAGAAAACAAACAAGGAGAGGGTAAAATAGCAATATAAAATTTAGATGAAGTAGGCCTGAGCCCCGGTGGCGTAGTGGTTGTGCACGGGACTGTGGCCCATTGGGATGGAGGTTCAATTCCAGCAGCGGCTCCACAGGAGCAAAGGCTGGGCCTCCTACTCCCACCACCACAGGGTAGTGATGCCCAAAAAACAAAAACAAAAACAAAAAAATTTAGACGAAGTAGACTTAAAGGCATAAACTATAAGAAGAAGCAAGGAAGGTCATTACATCATGATTAAAAGGTATATCTAACAGTAGAACATAAATAAATATATGCACAACCAATGTAAAAACCTAAAAGTTCATAAATTAAACTCATCAGTATTGAAAAAAATAGACAACTCTGCAATCATAGTAGGAGACTTCAGTACACCACTTTTGATAAAGGGCAGAATAACTAAAGAGAAAATTCATAAAGGTACAGAAAATAAAAACAATGCTGAACCAATTTCCTGTCATAACTTATATAAGAATAGATCATTTCTGAAATCACACCATGATGCAAACATAACTTTGATCCTCAATTCAGGTAAAGACACCCCTAAAAATGAAAATTAAAAATCAATATCCCTCACAGACATTGATGTTGCTCAGGTGCTGTCAAACCTGTCAGTTGCTGTCAGTTCCAACAAAAGCACAAGATATATTCTTTTCCATTATATGTGTAACATTCTTCAGCACAGACTATATGTTATGCAAACAAATAAATTTGAAAACATGCAAGTATGGTAAACCATATTTTTATATCACAATACTATTAAAAGAAGATCAAAGGGAAATATCAAATACATAGAAGTTAAATAAGAGTCTGCTTAAAAACTCCTAAGTATTAGGGAGGGAACGTTAACCTTCCTTGAATCAAATGAGAGTGAAACACAACATAAATCTGTGAGCCTCAGCAAAAGTGTTCAGAAGCACTATTAGCAACATACACATTAGAAAATAACAACAACAACTTAACCAAAGATCTGCAGTAAATGCAAAAAGAGTAAGTAAATAGAAAGCAAGTAAATAAATAGTCATCAGTAGAAAAGAAATAAAGACTTGCACAATGATATATGGAACAGACAAAATCAGCCAAACCAGAAGTAATAAACTACTTAGAAGTGATAAATTACTTAGAAGTAACAAACTAGGAAATTTAATATAAGAGCATGCAAATAGCACAAATACAAAATTAGGTGATGTCACAATAGAATCAATATAATAAAAAGAATGATAACAGAATATTATGTAGAACTATAATCCAACAAATTTGAAAACTTTAGAAGAATCAAATAAATTTCTAGAACACACTAAAGTAATACAACTGAAAGTAGAATATAGACTCATCACAGCAGAGAAACTGAAATTGTCACTCAAAACATAAGACAGAAACAGAACTCTCAACAACAAAAACTTCCTAGCCTAGGTGACTTCACTAGCAAATTGTACCAAGCCTCTAGAGAAGAGATGACACCAATTCAACTCAAACTGTTCCACAACACAAAAAGGGATAGATTATTCTGGAGCTCACACTATGATGCAAACATAACCTTAATACTCAAACCAGATAAAGACACCACTAAAATTAACATTGAAACTTATATTGAATTCCAACTCATAGGAATCCTGTGCACAACAGGACACAATATTGTCTAGCCCTGCTTCATCCTCACAGGTGTTAGATTTGAGCTCATCCTTGCAGCTGCTGTGTCAACTTATCTCATTGTCTTCTTTTTTCCCCTGATGATCCGCTTTCTTTTTTTAAGGGGCCAAATGAGGCACAGCTATTGGGCTCTACCAGACTAAAGCAAAGAAGAGCAAAGAAAACCAAAAGTGCATGAAAATAATGAGCTCAGTGCACCATTGAACCATGCAACTCCAGCCTCTCTACCCTGAGACCAGAACTATCATTACCAACTGCTCTGAACAGGATTTCATTAGAAGGTCTGCTTAGAGAAGAAGAAAGATGTGGGGGAAACTCAAAATCATTGAAAAGACTGAGCTTAATTGCCTTATAGAGACTGGTGGGCCCTTAAAGACTGACCCTAAGGCACTTTTCAAGCCTGGAATGAAAGTGACCCCCTTGATCAAATAGTAGGCCAACCTAGAAGGTGCATAGTCATGCCAAGTAGGTTCACACCTGCTAGAACAAACAGCATGTGAGACCAAAAGGGCAGCTTTCACCCAGAAGTAAATCTAAGATGCATGAAAGATACCGGGAAGAAAAATAGTACACAGAGATAGGAAGTGGGAAGAGTGTTATTGTGCAGTGGGGTGTGTAACCAATACCATGAAATAATATGGGAAGGAATTGTTGAATGGAAAATTAATTGATCCTGAAAACTTTCCCAAAACCACAATAAAAAAGTTAAGGAAAATAAAGTTAAATCAATTTATGCTACCTTCAGTGACCGCCACAGAGATCTATTTTTTATTTATTTATTTTTATTATTTTATTTTTTATTTTTTGGGGGGGCATCACTGCTCTCCAGTGGTGGGAGGAGGAGGCCCAGCCCCACTGCTGGAATTGAACCTCCGTCCCAGTGGGCTGCAGTTCCACGCACAACCACTACGCCACCGGGGCTCAGCCCCCACAGAGATCTAAAGAACACAATGTTCCTGAGTATAGAGATCAACACTCCATAGACCCTTTTCAATGCCTTTGAATTCTATTCACTAAGGAAAAACTGCACTTGATGTCACCACCAAACTCACTTCCCAAAACTTCAAAAGGCTCTTGCCCAGTAACCTAGTGTCCATCCTCTGGATGGAGCCACCTAGAAGGCCAGGCCCCAGCCTAGGAGAGATAGCTGGGACTGTTTCTCAGAATGGGCATGCCTCAATTTCTCGCCACCCCTCTGCACATGTTCTCTTCATTACAATACATGCATTTCTTGCTTAGTGGGAATTCTAATTACCGTAGTGTGTTATTTTTTCTGTGGAATTTGCAATTTAGTGAATTACGGTGATATCTAGTGAAAATTGGAACTCTGGTGTTGTAAACTGATTCTTCATTGAACTGCTAACCACAAGACCAACAGTTAGAAAGCACCAGTAACTCTAGGGGAAAGAGGAGGCTTTATGCTTCTATAAACAGTCTCTGAAGCCCACAGAGGTAAATCTACCCTGTCCTGTAATTGTAAGGTCACTATGAACTGGAATCGGCTCCAAGACAGTGAGTTTCGTTTTGCATAGTGAATATTAAAGGGTCTTGCCCACACTTTTAAAAATCGTATAAATGAGATAGCTAAAAAAGCAGAATCACTTGATCTTCTTAATATTTCTCATATTTTGTTTTCTGATTTATGAAAGAGTCTCTTAGGAATGGCATATCTATAGTTTAATACTTTATTTTCATTTCAGGATAATTTTGCCTGTTGAATTCTAATTAAATGAAATATAATAACTTGTTTTTCAAAAAATTTAAGCTAAGTATACATTCAAGGTTTGATTGTTAACACTTTTTCTATCGATCTTTTCATTTATTACATGTACATGGAAGATGACTTAGAATAATTTTCACCAAATGTCTATTTTTTGAGATGCAATTTTGGTTTATATAGGCTATTATCCTTAGATTTGTGTATAATTACTGATTTTTTAATATTAAAAGCATAAAATATTTTTAGTCAAGCAATCAAATCACACCTTGACCTAGTAGTGACACCAGATGAAAATAATTAGAGACATTACTTAAGCGTTTTTTCTCTGTTGATATCTAAAGAATGCTGAGACTATGCATTATTTTTCTGATTTGTCATTTTTCATGTAGTCATCATCACAGGAAAACTTGAGTTATGACTGCAACCTTAGATTTAACACTAGTGAGATTGAGAAAGGATTAATGGCACTGAGACTCACGGGCAGTAACAACTAACTATGGTTTTGGAAGACGGGACCTAGTCAGTAATGTCTAAGTCTATTAAAGGACCCTGTCAACACACCCATCCACTTGGCTGCTCAGAGAGACCAATGGGAAGGCTGTGTAGATAGAGGCTCTGAGAGGGGATATGCCAGACTAACGAACATCCTGGGGCCACGTGGACAATGTTCTAAATGGCTTTTCTATGTGGCTTTGAGCTACAAATCAACTTGTCCTAATTCTCAGAAACCACTTGAAAGCCACAGCACCTGCTTTGCTCCAGGCTCTGATTACCCAGCTCAGCTGGGCACAGTGACGCTAACCTCATTTCAGCCCTCCCCACAGAGACATAATCACATTTGTGGAGAGGCAGGAAGCAGACACTCCATCTCTGACAGGATCTCTCGCTTAGAGAGCCCCTGGGGTTCCTGCTGCCTGAGCTGACATCTCAGTGGCTGCCTGTGCCTTTTCATGGGGATGGAGCCCTGTATGACTTCCTTGGCTGTATTCTTTGCTCCTGCTCTACACAAACCTGGTTTACCCCTATAAGATGTATTGCAGGGTTTGCCCTCTGCATTGAGACTGGCATCATAAAATTGGCTTGTTAGATAAGACATTACCAGAAAAACAGGGAGAAGAGGTTTCGTTAAAACTCTAAACTAGTTCATGGAAATTTAGCTTTCCTAGTTCAATCCCTGGGGGTGGGGGGAGGGGGGAGAACCCCACTGCTTTCAGTAGTGGATCTTGAATTTTTAAGGATTTTCAAACAATTTGAAAATACAATGCAGGCTTTGGGCCACCTCCCAGAAGTATATGATTATTAAGCATTATTAGGAACAGTTGAGCAATAAGGCAAATCTTTTGCTTCATCATTTGTTCCATTCACTGTAGCTACTCTCTGTTCAGAAGCAAGTCCCAGAGTTGCTACTGACATCTACTTTGATCTTTTTCATGACCTTCTACATTTTTAAAATATGGTATTTTTGTGTCCTTCTACAACTCCTCAAGTCTTCTGCATTAGTGCTCAATGTATTGAATTGATTCTGAATCCAGTTGGGGTATACCCAAGATCATATTGTAGCTCTCATGGAATTACTTTCATTTTCTTCAGCTTCAACCCTGAATTTGTATAGGAGTAATTAGTGGTCAATTCCATATTTGACTCCGGACCTTGTTTTAGTTTATGATACTGTCTTCATCATCTCTTCCCACAGATGTAGTGAAGAGGTACGTATCTTTCTAGTAATTTTGTCCCCATTATAGGACTATGCATCAGTTGCTTGAAAATTGAGTCATGGAAGTGAATTACATACTTTCCAGACGTAAAGAAAAGGTGCCTCCGAACCAAACCAAACACTGTCACGGAGCCTCTTCCAACCCATAGGTACTCAATAGGGCAGGGGAGAACTGGCCTTTTGGGTTTCCAAGACTGTGATACTTTATGAGAATAAAAGTCTCATGTTTCTCCCACAGACCTTCCAGTGGTTTTGAATTGCTGACCTTCTGGCTAACAGCTAGCTCAGTGCATGTGTCACTAGCACACCTATGCCTAGTGGCTGAAACTTGAGCCACGAGGCAAGTTCCTTCCCAAACCTAAAGGGTCACTAAGGCTGAAAGTCTCAGGAGCTTCATTTGTGGAGGGGAGTGCCTCCAGGTACTTTTTTGAGATAGCAAGATTTGCAGACACAGAGCTACCCCGAGTGCCTTTGAGCTGAAACTTCTGATGGAATCGAGTGGCCTTTGACCACTTGTTATATTGCCTAAGTAGGGCAGAGGCTAAGGGTCTACAAAGAAGCTGGTTAAGTGCCCGAATATAAAAAAGAAGAGCATCTGGGGTCTTAAAGGTTTGTCTTCAAACAAGCAGCCATCTCAGAGAGGCATCAACCAAGTCTACATAGAAGAAGCACACCAGCCTGTGTGATCCAAGGATTTTAAACAAGATAACCCAAATCCTGGGGAGGGAATGGTATAAGAGCTTAAATTAGGAACATCTGCTTTTAAGAAGGCTATAGATGACACTGGAAGCTCAAAGTCCATTTTGCAAAGTCCACACATTGATTGAGTCTCTAGTGAATACCCTTTGAACCTAGTCAAGGGATATGAATAGCTTTGTTATCACACAGAAAGTGCACTAAAGTCAATTATAGAAATTACAGTTAGATTATAATGTAATATTTTATCCTTTGGTCTCCTTTTGGACCCATTTAAAATGTGTTTCAGATTTTTTTAAAATGAAGGGGAACACTCAGAGCCGCCAATGCACACAAAGGACAATATGGCCAGCCCCACTATAAGACACAACATTCCTTACTGACCCCTAGCCCTGCAGGGGATAACACTGCAGACTGTGTGGGAATTGTGCCTAATCTGACCCCACCACACCAAGATAAAGCAAGAAGAGAATGCAACAGAATGGCAAGTGGAGCAAAGCAAGGAAATGCCCAGGCAATACCAAAAAATAGATTTTGGGATTAGGGCATGGCACCTCACCAGACTCCTAAAGGTCAACAAACAGTCCTTGAATTATTTACAGGCTTTTCTCTTATTTGGTCATTGTTTTGTTTTGTTGTGTTGCTTTGCTTGGCGCGGTCTTTTGTTTGTGCATGCTATTATTTCCAGGTCTATCCAGATAAGATAGGATGGATAAACAATCTGAAGGAGAAAATAAGGGGACCAACAATTCTGGGAGGACATAGGTAAGGGGAAGGTAGGGGAAAGGAAATGGTGTTAACAACCTCAGGGACAAGGGAATAACAATTGATTCAAAATCGGTGGTGAGGAGGAAATAGGAGGCCTGGTAGGGCTTGATTAAGGGTAAGGTAACTGAGAGGAATTACTGAAACTCATATGAAACTGAACAAAGTAGTGGAACAAGAAGAACCTAAGAGGAAATAGAAGAAAGAACTAGGAGGCAAAGGACATTTGTAGTGGTCTAAATAAAGCCATGTACATATGTAATATATTGATATATGATGGGGAAATAGAGCTATGTGCATATATGTACAGGTTTATTATTAAGGGAGCAGATAGACATTGGGCCTCAACACAAGGACTTCCTCAGTGCAAGAATACTTTGTTTTATTAAACTGGCATTACATGATGCTCACTTTCCCAACATGACTGCTGAAGATAAAGTGGGTGCATAAGCAAGTGTGGTGAAGAAAGATGATAGTACCCGACTATCAAAAGATATAATGTCTGAGGTCTTACAGAGGGTCACTGGGGGCTAGTCAGGGTACAGTGTAGCAAAGATGAAACATGTAACTTTCTGAACTGCTTCCTCCCACACCCCTACTACCATGATCTCAATTCTACCTTACAAATCCAGCTAGACCAGAGGATGTACACTGGTACAGATAAGAACTGGATACCTGGGGAATCCAGGACAAATGATCCCTTCAGGACCAGTTGTGAGAGTGTCAATACCAGGAGGGTGGAGACAAGGCAAGAAAGGGGAAACCGATTACAAGGATCTACATATAACCTCCTCCATGGGATACAGATAAGAGGGAAGTGGATAAAGGGAGACATTAACAGGAGATAAAGTGTGGATAAAGGGAGACATTAACAGTGTAAAATATGACAAAATAATAATAATTTCTAAATTACCAATGTTTAATGAAGGAGGGGGAAGCAGGGAAGGAGGGGGAAAATGAGCTGATACCAAAGGCCATAAGTAGAAAGCAAATGCTTTGAGAATGATGAGGGCTACAAATGTACATATGTGCTTGACATACAATGGATGGATGGATGAATTGTGATAAAAGTTGTATAAACCCTCAATAAAATTATTTTTTTAAAAAAGATATAGGGTCTGGGATCGTAAAGGCTTGAAGGTAAACAAGTAGCCGTCTAACCCAGAAGCAACAAACCACGCATGGAGGAAGCACACCAGCCTGTGACGAGTTGCCAAAGGGATCAGGTATCAGCCACAAAGAACAAAAACTCAAATCATTGTGAATGAGGGGGAGTGCACATTGGGGACCCAAGACCCATCTGTAGGCAACTGGACATCCTCTTACAGAAGAGTTGTGGGAAGGAGATGAGCCAGTCAGGGTGCAGTGTAGCAATGATGAAACATACAACTTTCTAGTTCCTAAATGCTTTCCTTGTCCCACCCCACCCTAACCATCATAATCCCAATTCTACAAATCTGGCTAGACCAGAGGATGTACACTGGTACAGATAGGAACTGGAAACACAGGTAATCCAGGACAGATGATCCCTTCAGGACCAGTGCTGAGAGTGGCCATACTGGGAGGGTAAAGGGAGAGAGGGGTCGAAAGAGGGAACCGATTACAAGGATCTTATAACCTCCTTACATATAACATATTACATATAACCTCCTCCCTGAGGAATGGACAAAAGAAAAGTGGGTAAAGGGGAGACATCAGACAGTGTAAGATGTGACAAAATAATAATGCCTTATAAATTATCAAGGGTTCATGCGGGAGGGGAGTGCAGGGAGGGAGGGGGAAATGAGTTAATACCAAGGGCATAAGTAGAAAGCAAATGTTTTGAGAATGATAATGGCAACAAATGTGCAAATGTGCTTCACACAAGGGATGTACATATGGATTATGAATAGAGTTGTATGAGCACCCAATTAAAAACAAAGAATGCTTAAAAGAAGGGGAAACGTACACAGTGAATCCCTTCTGACCATAGACCAGGGATGAAAATAGCCTTCCTATCTGTCATGCAGTATGCATTGGAATTGCTGATGCAGTCGGGTTAAAATTTAACCCTTTATCATTGGATCTCTATTTTGACCTATTTTAAATTTGTTCTAGTTTGTCATATTTCTACTTTTTTTCTATTAGACAAGCAGGTGGAAGGAAATAACAAGTATCAGAATAAAATCAACTAAGTTGGAGGCATAAAAATGATCCATGAGACAAAAACTTGTTTTGTGGAAAAAAATAGCATTGACAAAATTATCAAGATTCACCCAAAAGAGAAAGCGATTACACAATTTATCAATATCAGAAATGAATTCTATGAACAACTCTACCCACATAAATTTAAGAAATTGGATGGAATGGATCAGTTCCTTAAAAAGCACAAATTACTACAACTAATACATTATGATATAAATTATTTGAATGGCCCTGTTAGTCCCCTGGGATAGTTGTGATAAAATACTTCCCTTGAGTCTCAAGGACACTTAGTGGCACAATGGGTCACGTGCTGGGTCACTAACTGCCTTTTGAGCCCTTCAACATGAAAAGGGCAACTAGGAAATGCCAGGTCAGGTGTCCAGAGAAGATTTCTGGAATCAGCTGAACCTTAATCCACTCTAGTTTCTGTCTTCAAAATGACGGGGTCATCATCTTGTTCTGCGGGTGCCTTCTGAATTTTTGCTAATTGTTCTACACCGTAATTGCTTATTTATTGTGCTATTGTGCTAGAATGTCCTGTGAACTCTTCTAAAACAGTCAAGTTTTATATCTAATCACACTCTCCATTCATTCCCCAAGTCACATGAATTGACCAAAACAATTTCTGCAGGAAAAAAAGTCTTGAAGAATAATTCTTCAATAAAGGACAGTAACTATTATTAGACGATGGTTTCTACAAGAGACAATCCAACCTAGAAGGGCTTTAAAAAGTAAGAAAATCTCAGCTGCTGAGAAATATTCATCTGAACAGTGTTACTTAGTTCTGGCCACACATCAGAATAGTGAAGGAACTGAAAAAGGTGTAAATGTCAAAACTTATTCCCAAGAGATTCTGGTAAAATGGACCTGGAGCCAGGTGTAGGAATCCATTTGTTTTATAGCTCCCAGCTGCTGCCGTGTAGCTGGGAACCCCGCCACTAAGGTAGAACCATGGGTCACGTATTTTAATGAATGTAACATAAGACATGTTGGTCACAGGCATGGCATAGCCCAATTACCATATCAGAGTGATTATTGCTTCACCATTGGAAAATGCGTATCTATGTATAAGCGAATCAGACTGTTATTTGAATAGGTCGTTTATTTGCAATACACTCCTTGCAAGCATCTGTGTGGAACAACAGATCTAGCTAACAAGGGGAGTTTGTTTTTGTTTTAATTTTAATTTTGTTCATTTATCAAACAATTTTCATTACTTTGAATACCACAAAGGGCCATCACAGAAATATAGCTTTACTTTTCATCTGACAAGGGAAAGAAAGACACAAGGTTTCTTGACTTAACAGAATACACTGGGCTGACTTTTCTGGTGACTTCTGTCTGAAGTCACAGCAAGCTCGACAAACTATAAAGGCAGTCTTCTTCCAGCTTTGCTCAAGGAGTGGCAGGCTGGCACCAGAGAGAATTGCCTTAGCTCTGACCGCCACTTAAGACGCACAGGGACTCTGGAAATCCCCCATCTGCCCTGGCATCCCCCAGTCTCCCTTAGACACAGAAAGATTGAGAAAGTCCCACTGGGCCACAGACAAGAAGTGATGGTTAACTTACAAAGAAGGGAATCAGACCAGCAGCCTTGTCTCTCTCCAACGCCTCCTGCAGGGCAGAAGCCCGCATGGCGAATTTGTCATCAGAAGGGATTGCTTTTAATTTGACTCCACCGATCAATCCTGCTCTTTCCACTGACGAGTGCGCCTAGAAAGAAAACAGCAAAGTGAGGCTTGGGGAGGCAAGTTCCCCTCTGGGTGGACTGTCTAACCCTTAGCTACTCAGAGCTCGGCAAGGAGCTGTGAGCATGGGTGTCCCTGTCATAGCGCAGTGAGGATGGCAAGACTGACATTCTTTCCTACCTCTGTGCCTTCGGAGGGCTTCTTGACTTGAAGCTGTTTCGATTCATGTCAAATTTTGCTTTTAAGTTTAATGACTGATATGCCCACTAAAGTGCTGGTCCGCGACTGGTAAGATTTTTTTTTGTTTGGTTTGGTTTTGTTAATTCAAAAGCAAATGGTGAGCTTTGGAGTCAGACAGGGAACTCTGGGCATTCCCACACCACTGAGAGGGAGTGGCACTACATCTGAAGGAGCGAAAGCTAGGTGACCCATTAAGGTAAAGACCCAGGAACCAATCTGAGGTAGATCTCCGAGCCAATATGAACCAGGAACCAGTAGAGTTGAGCCAGAAAAGCTTCTGGAAAGCCAGAAAAGGGGAACTGCCCTTTGCTGATTCCATAGTGTCGTTCCCTCCTCTCCCCCTCCCATGGCCACTGCAGAGCTGACTGTCTCAAGAACAGGATCATCCAGAGCATCCCATATAGGCTGAGCAGATCCTCAAGTGCCACAGAGACCACACTTTGATCAGGATCCTTCTGGCCTTGGGTGCCCCCCTATCTTTTGTCAGGTTTCCCTGGGGAGCAATTCTTCAGAAAAATAGAAATACTAAAATCCTTGTTCGGGGTCAACTTCTCAAGAACATGACCTGCTCAAAATCAAACTGTAACTCTATCCCTGAAAAAAAAAAATGACTTCATTCTCTGTCACCTTTCCCGACAGTCCTTTTCAGCTAGGGTCCCACAGAGGCATGAAGCCCACATGCGCCCACTCCCTAGATAGTCTTGTAATTCCTGCGCATCCAGAACAGTGCTAGCTGTCTACCATAGAGTGGCATACTGATGGGACAAAGAGCAAACTAACTCTCTACAGTGCTGAAAGCCAGTGGGAAATGACTGCCACCACTTTCAGATAGTATCTCCTCACATATAAAGCCATCTTGTGACCTTCTGGGATATTGCAGAGATATAAATATAGATGATTTTTTTCAAGCCCGGCTAGTACAAATAAGTGAAATCAAAACACACCGGTATCTAATCCTCTGAAGTGTTGAGACATGGGTATTATTCTATTTCAGGTAAGTTTTTATTAATTAGAATTCATGTCACGGTTAAACTATCTGAATTAAGAAATTTATTAAAGACAAATATGTCAGCATAACTAGACCAACTTTGCTGAATCCAACCTTGAGAAGGTGGAGCAAGTTGGACATTTATTGTGTGCATTGAATGATAAATTTGTTATCCTCATTCTACTTAATCTCCTTTCCTCCTGTTCACGCTCACACCGTGATTTTCCTTTCCTTCTCTTTTCCTGGATGGGTCAATGGAATCACACTATGTGCTCATATTTGCAGAAGCTTTGTAGCACCTTATATCCTTTTAAAATTTTTTTCTAACCATGAGCTGAATAGATCAGCAACACAAGGGGTTGGGTGCTTTTATCCCACTTGACATTAAAGAAATGAAGGGTAAGAGAATTTGTGCTATTTGTCTAAGACCACAAAGCTTAAAATATTAGAGCTGGGATTTGAGCCCAGGTCTTCAAGGCCTCTGTCTAATGTTTCCACAATGTCCCTTTGAAGGCAGGCCAAATTATTGCAGCATGAAGTCAGTGCTGGGAGAAATGGTCACGGAGCTAGTCATGGTGATTTTTTAGCACATAATTTTCTTTCCAATTTGACCTACTTTCCACCTAAGAACCCACCCCTTCTCACTAGTCCATGATTCTGGCAGTGCCCTTTCTTCCTGAGTTCGAATAATATTGCTTGGTTTTCCTCCTTTTAACTTGTTCTAAAACCAAGCATTCCAATTTTGAAGGTGGGCAAGACAGCAGACCTACACATACTCTCAGTACATTCACCTGGTCAGATGAGTAGGCCACCAGCTTTTCCAGGATGGCAGCTTGTGACAGCCCTGGGGATGCCATCTGCAGCTGTCTTATCACTTTGGTCCGAGCAGCCAGGAGGGCCACCAGTGTGGCTTCACTGGCACTTCCCTAAAGGCAAGAGGAAGGTGTGTGAGCTTTGGAACACAGAACGACAAGCTGTAGTTCAACTCTTAGAAGACATAATTTGGTTCCATTAAAAAAATTAATCTGAAATTACAAAATTCATTCTCATTTGCACAGGAAATAAAACAACAACCCTGAATAGCTTTGGTTGTTAACTTATCATTATTTTAATATTACTTTGCATATCTATGTCTCCACGATGGCTAACATTTCAGAGGCCACATTTTGTCCCCTTTGCAAGCATTTTCTCATGGAATCTACTCAGCCTGGCTGAGGAAGTGCCACCGTAATTCTATGAGAAGAGGAAGCCAGGTTTTGGGGACAACGGTGTGCAAAACCAAGCGCATGTTCCCAGCCACTGGACAGAGCATTTTGTATTTGTTCACAAAATGAAGGGGCATTTTCACGTAGACTTCCAGTCAGTCTTGGAAGCTCTCTTTCACACACAGATATCGACACCTATTTTGGCAAGTTAGTAAAAAATGGTTTGAAATTCACCTTTTTGAGATTGAGAATGGGCAGTGCGTGCTAGAAACAGGGCTCCTGATGGAGCAAGCCCCCAAGCATTGTCAGTAACAAACGAGAGAAGCTCCTGCGTGAGACGAATCAACTCAACAGTCACCAGCACATCAGCAATCATGACTATGGGGTGGGCCGTCTAAAGGTTTTGTTCTGTTACACACAAGGATGCATGCGTCAGAATCCCCTCAAGGGAAAGGGACAACAAGAGTAGGTTCTCCCTTAGAATGCTCAAGCTAGTCCTTTTCCCCCTCTTCAGGTGGTAAAGTGGATGCCAAAAGAGGCTAAATAACTTGTCTCAAATCAGCAGCTAAAGTTACGGGATGGGTGGAGAGAAGGCGGGGTAGAGAGATGGAGCTAACGATAAGGATTTACACATAACCTCCTATCTGGAGGGTGGACAACGGAGGAGTGGGTGAGGGGAGAGCTCGGGCAGTGTAAGATATGACAAAACAAGAATAAGTTATAAAGTGATGAGGATTGAGGGGGCGGGGAGGGGGAACAAGGGGGAAGGGGAAACGATGAGAAGCTGATATCAAGGGCCTGAGTGGAAAAGTGGATATTTGGAGAATGATGACGGCAGTAGGCATGAAGTTGCTTTGCACACTATATGTAACCATGTATTGTGAAAAGTGATGTATGAGCCCCCAATAAAATGATTAAAAGAAAAAAGTGACAAGTTTAGAAGGAACCCACATCTTTCCCGTCTCCTGTCCCCTGTCCCTCCTTCCTTCTGCCTCCTCATGACCGCCAGGTCTTTCTTTGTAAGTCCTAGGACAAGCCCACCAGTTGATTGAGCGCTAGCATTAGGAAGGGACACTAAAGGAAAGTCAGTTTTTGTCAGATATGGGAGAAACATTTACAAGATTTTAGAGTATTGCAAAGAAGTATGAAATAAAATACTTAAATAGCAATTATCTTGTAAAGATTCTTAGTCTTCCCTCATTGATCCCAATGGCGTATTTTTATTTCATGATTTCATTGATTTTATTTTTTCTTGTAACTCAACTCATATCTTTATGAAGCAGGGGTATTTAAAATAAACATGTTTATTATATGTTTTCATGGCTCTAATGCATATGCTCAAATATACAGATGCATTTCTCTTAGTTTGTTATGTAAAATAAGGGGAAACCTCCCAGGGTATTTGTCAGAGACAAAAATTCAAAGATGTTCAAGTCTCTCATATAAAGTGACATTATTGTGGTTATTAACCATTACCCAACTGCTTCTAATTCACAGTGACCTTATTATATATAACAGAGGGACACACTGCTTGATTCTGTGCAAAGAATTCAAAATATACATACCCTCCTTCAGGCTTTAAAAAATCTCTAAATTACTTAGAATATCTAATACAGTGTAAGGGTTGTAAGTAGCACTATATACTCTCTTTTATTTTGGAGGGGCTGCTTGACTACTCGGTTGCTTTTTTATTTTTTATTTTTCCATCCAAGTTTGATCGAGCTCTTGAATTCTGATTTTGTGAAAACAAACAATGTCAACAATGGTTGCATCGCCTTCAGACCGTGGCTTTGTTAGCCACGACTTTTAAAACCCTTTGAAAGCAGGCTAAAGAAAGCTTGCCTGGCAGAGCTGAACATGCTGTCTGGGCGAAGCCTCGTTCCCTGCAGACAGGCTCTACATCCAGCCCTTCGGTCACACACTCTGTTACTCTTCTCATGGGGCTGATGCCCTCCTGCCCCCAAGACTGTTTTTCCTAGACTGACCCATTGGTTCATTCACTCTAATTGAAAAAGCACCGTGCGGTGGTTACTGATATGATACTGTGCCCGAACATAGGGGTCTCCCTTCGTTCTTCTCCTCTTTAGCACTTAACACTCACGTGTGACCGCAGGGTCTCCATCAGAATGACACCCTCCATTTAAAGCCTAGGAGTGCACATTCCGCCCTCACCCCCATGCTGACCCGTATTCCTTCTCGTCTGTGCCACATTCCGAATCAGAGTGCCTATTTATTGTGTCTTTCCCCCCAGTCTCTGTCCATGTTCTAAAAGACAATTGCCTTCTTGGGGTAACAAGCGATTTTATAAGAGCAAGTATAAATGGCAGAGGCACATTCCGAATGCAACAGCTCAAACACAGGCCCTGTGTTTTTGCAGACTCCAGTGGGAAATCAAAAGGTTCTTTTCTTCCCTTTGTTGGAAGCAGATCTTAACAGAGAGAGAAAAGGAGGAGAGGGTGACTGTGCTGTGTACTGAGAACAGTAATGATACCTTTGCTTTATTGCAGGCAAATAAAGGTTGCCATGGTAAGCCCAGTGTGGAGAGGGCGGGGATGCAGAAGGAAAAGTAGAGAGAAGGGATGCTTCCTGCTCCTGCTGCTGAAGTCTTTTCATCGTTTGTGCTTCCATGTGTCACCACATGCTCTGTGGCAAACGGCTCTCCTTCCACAAGAGCTTTCCAAATAAAATTACAAGGCAATTTTTACAAGTAACATTTGTCCAGCCTCGCAGTGACACGTTGCCATTTGACTCTGGCAGACTCCGCTCAGTGTTGTCACTTCACTGTTGCCTATGGTTTTGATTACAGCGCAGAGAGGATCAATAGCTGGCACTAACTCACTGTCTGCCCAGCTCTGGACCCATGGACTGTCGGCAAACCCTGTCAGCTGAGGAGGTTGGGACTTCCTGCCATAAAAGTCATACATAATTGCCTGCTTTTATTCAGCAAAACAAGAGTGCCTTAGACCCAATAGACAATGTGTTGAATCCTGGGCTGAGAGATGACAGGATTTTTCCTTATCAAATGTAAAGACTCACATTGATTCTGAAAAAGAGTTATCTTTAATTAAAGATGCCTTAAAGTACAACTCCTTTTAGCTTGCACAAGTCTAGACCCTCAAATACCAGCAAATGGGGAAGGGTGGCCCAGGGCACCTTTCAGTCTCCAGTCCAGCTCCCACTTGGCAGTTGCTTTGCCTTCTAAGCTTTAGTGTCTTCATTTATGGAATATGTGAACCTCATCCATATTTTCTTTTTTTTCTTTTCCTGAGAGCAGCCACTGAATTTGAACCGCCAAGCCCGTGGGCCGCAGTCCCGCATTCAACCACTTATGCCACCAGGGCTCAACCTCCTCATCCATATTTTCAAGATGAAAAGTGATAACATAAAGTATATGAAATAGGCTAAACCATAGCCTATATGGTGTCTTCAGTAAAATATGCTTCTTAGCTTTTCTAAACTTGGCTGGCATGATGGGTTGCACATGGGCTGGCAGTTTGAATCCACTCTCCACTTGGTGGGAGTGAAACAAGGCTTTCTGCTCCAGTAGAGATGTATAACTTCAACGTCCGTTCTACTCTGGGCTGTGGGCTCCATGTCTGTTCGATGCTAGTGGGGAGGGGTATTATTTTAGTAGACATCTAAGGTTGTGGGGTGCTTATAATATTGTTTGAGAAGCATCAAATTAAAGGAATCATTTGGGGCTTCTGAAAAGAATCCAATGGAATACTATTTTAGGTGAAGATTTGATAACCCAAAAATACTCTTACTTTTGTTCATCTGTTGTTGGAAGGCGAACAGTGAACATGAACTCAACCTAGTAAGAATCTAATAATCTTAGAGAATAACTTTACCTTGTTTTAAAGGACATGCTCTGAAACTTTATTCATAAGAGGGAAAATGTCATAGATAATAAACATCTCACATATTAACATACATTTTTATTCAGCAATGTATGCAATAGTCATATAATAAAAAGGCAAATAAAATATCATACAAGGTCTGTGACAAGATGGGGTTTGTTAAAGTAATCAAGAACAGAGCCAACTTTGAGAGATACCCACAGATTCCTCAATGGGTTTGACATAAACAAGACCTTTGCAGGTCAAGGGGTGGTGACTGGAGGTGAATATAAAGTAGAGAGCATTGACGGGCACCCAATGCCATTGCCTGCTCTCTGGATGTGGTTCTTACCAGAACTCTCATATATATCTCACTGGAAAAAAAGTTGCCCAAACATATTCCTGTATTTTTCCACTTTGTGCAATGAAAACCAATTTTTTCAGTAGAAAGGGGGAAATGATCATTTTAGTGAAATAGAAGAATCAAAATGAAGATTAAGAGGACTAAATTAAAAGAGAGAAAGAGAGGTACATTGGAAATATAGAAGAGTGAATTAGTAATGTAAAAAAGGCATGAAAAATTGTCCCCAGAATATAGAAAGAAAATAACTTTTAAAAAGTGGAAAATAGGAAAAGAAAAATATTATAGAAAAAGTTTCCAGCATATAGAAAACTGATTGCCATAACTATAGAAATGAACTACATTTGAAAACTTCTTTGACAAAACCAAAAACCCAGAAGGAATGAGTCAATGAGCTTGAGGGCTGGGAACAAAATTTTTGTGACACTAGCAGAACATAGTTGACAAAGACAATGTTCTATAACTTACTTTGAAATGAGTAGAAACTAAGGCTTTTAAAGCTGTGAGCAGTCATAAGAAGTACAACTATTGGTCACTCTGGTCAAGAGAAAGGAAAAATGATAAAAACTGAAAGACACATGGATGCATAAATTCTAGTGGACTAATGAATCATACAAATACCAGTCTCCCCTGATGAGAAGAACTAGATGGTGCCCAGTTACCACTACTAACTGCTTTGAAAAGGATCACATTAGAAGGTTCTATGGACAGTGGGAGAAAAAAATGTGGAACAAAACTTAAAACCATAAAAGAAACCAGGTATACTGATTGGACAGAAATGGTGTGGTCCCCAAAGATATGACCTCCGTCACTCACACTATATGAAACTGAATTCATCCAAGGGTCTCACTTTGCAGTCAGACAAGGGAAAAAATAACAAGCAGACATAAGAGATATATAGTCTTATAAAAAGCTTTTTAAATTATTTTATCGAGGGCTCATATAACTCCTTGTATTGTATTGTATGTATTGACGATCAATACATACGTCAATTGTATGCAGACCACATTTTCACAATTGTTGCCATCATCATTCTCAAAACATCCTCCTTCTACCTAGGCTCCCGGTACCAGCTCCCCATATTACCCTTTCCTCTCCTCTCCCCCTCCTTTATGGGCCCTTAATAACTCACAAATTATCATTATTTTGTCATATCATACACTGTCTGATGTGTCCTTTCACCCACTTCCTTGTTGTCCATACCCCAGGGAGAAGGCTATAAGCAGATCCCTGCAATTGATTCCCCCCCTCCACTTCACTTTCTCTCCACCCTCACAGTATCACCACTCTCGCCCCTGGTCTTGAGGGATCATCTGTCATGAATTTCCCATATGTCCAGCTCCAGTGTACATCCCATGGTCTAGCTGGATTTGTAAGGTGGAATTGGGATCATGATAGTGGGGGGTGGGGTGAGGAGAAAGCATTTAAGAACTAGAGGAAAGTTGCATATTTCATTGTTGCTACACTGTACCTTGACTGGCTTATCTCCTCCCTGCAACCCATCTGTAAGGGGCTGTGGCTTTACCTAGTGATGGGTTTTGGGTGCCCAATCTGTACTCCCCCTCATTTATAATGCTATAATTTTTAGTTCATTGATGCCGGATACCTGATCCCTTCTACACCTCGTCATCAGACAAGCTGGTGTGTTTCTTTCATGTGGACTTTGTTGCTTCTGAGCTAGAGAGCCGCTGGTTTACTTTCAAGCCTTTAAGACCCCAGATGCTACATCTTTTGATAGCCGGGCACCATCAGCTACAAAAAGCATTTTTCAATGTGATTCTGTGTCCTGATCACTGAATGATTAAAATAACAGCTACCTTAATTTTCAGAATCTTGGAGAAGACAATATCTGGATTCGAAAATATTTTCCCCAAAATAAACAATGATTTCTAATACTGTTGTATAATAATTATAAAGCCTTTCTTCTCATTTCAACATGGGTAGGATCCTAAGAAAAACTCATGATGCAAAATTCTGCATTGGGCAAAAATGATGGATGACCACATCAGATCACAAAATGGAGGACATGACATCATTTCATATATGCCAAGTTATGTCATTAATGACTGTCAAATTACATAATTTCCTAATTGCTGGTCCATTGAGAATCATGCCTCAGGCAAGGTGACTCACAACCATTCCGGCCAGCATTACCCTTGCATTACACTTTAGTGTTCGTTACTGCTAGACATATATTATTACTTTGAGAAAAAGATAATAGGTTTGTTACTGTTGCAAACTGACTGTCTTCATTTTCAGAACCTTGGAGTTTTACTGATATAAAGGAAGGAGTGGCTTCAATACAGCCCATCTTCATATAAAATGCTAAAAATACACAAAGTCCATGTGTTTCTAGGGACTGTCCTAGAAACACCATGAAATAAAAATTCCCTCACTTTCCTTTGTTTCACGATAACAGATGATTCTTAATAGTCAAAAGTTAAATAAAGATAATACGTTAAACAAGTGCACAGACTAGAAGCAGATCAAGGCTAAGTGTTGGCACACATAACACCTTGTAGCTTCAAAATATAGTCACTGCTACCGTTGATGGTGCTGAGAGTAGTGCCTTGTGGGTCAAATCCTTGTTCTAAAATTAACCAGCTTGAAACCAATGGGCAAGCTACCTAACTGTTCTTTAGTCAGCAGGGGACATTAAGACACTCATTGTATTGTGAAAAATTAATGCCTACAATATGACAACCAAAATATTGGCTGCTCTGTCACTATTTTTACTACTATAGACATTCTGCACGCTCACTGCTAAGTTGTCCACATCTACCATCAATAGGAGACTAGGAAATGAGTGGCGTGCCCATAGTTCACAAGAGGCAGGTATCTCTGAGCCTCAAATTCAGATTCCACCCACCCCACCACCAGAATTTCCCCCACAGTTTGCCTTTGCTGCTTGTGTAATTCTTCCTCATAATCCAAAAGAAATAGAAGCAAAACCAGAGGGGCCTCTTTTTCTTCTCTGCAGTAGTGGTCCCTTTCTGGAGCTCCCAGAAGGCTGCTGCCTTAAGGCTCGACCACGCACCTCTTACCTGAATCACACCACCCCCTTCTCCAGTACTCTCAGCCAGGAAGGCCTCTGGTAGCTCCAGCATCTTCCCCAGCCAGTCCATCATCACAGTCTCCAGTTCTGTGCATGCTGGGCTTGCAGCCTATTTCGGGAGAGAGCAAAGGAGTGACTCCTGGAGCAGCTTCCCTAAATGCCTTGTCAACTGATGATGAATACACTACATGGTGTGGTGAGTGGAAGAAAGATGAGATTTTCTAGTCCTGTTAACAGTCTGCACTGACTTGATGACAGTGAGTTTTGAATTTTGGGATGGTAACAGGGCTAAGAATTATACACACAACATGCTCCATTTTTTTCTTTATTTGGAAAACTGAGGAAGCAAGCTTTCCAGCTCTCAGACCAACTGCAAAGAAGTGAGGACATAGGTTGTGCCAGGTTTCACATGATTGTGCCAGCCCCTCTTTGTCGGAGAAACCCAACTGCCTTCACTGCACCATCTACTCAATGCAAACTTGAGTCACCAAAGTGAGAGGTGAGTGCCAAGGAAGAAAGGATAGAGAACTGGATTGAATCCCAACTAGAAGAAATTGAACCAAAGCAGGGAGAGAGGAGAGAGACAGGATGGGTGGGTTGTCCTCTGTCCTGACACCGCACAGCCGATGTGAACTTTGGTCAGCAATGTTCAGTTCGGTAGGCATTCACCTGATTTTAATGCATATTAACCCCATAGGGCAGGGCAGAACTATGCTTTGGGCTATCTAATAGTGTAGTCCTTTACCGGAGCAGACAGCTTCATCTTTTTCCAATAGAGAAGTTGGTGGGTTCGAACAGCTGAACTTACAACTCAACACAATAAAGCAAACCATTACAACCCCAGGGCACAGGAACCAAATAATGTCTTTCTCTCCCCCTGGGCAGCAGCATCCAGAGCAGTGGCTGGGGACCAGGAGAGTACAATCTTTTCCCCACCCCCACAAACTCCTTCGTGAGCAGAACTGTAGCCAGCCCCCACTGACACCCATACATATTTCATTTACCCAGCGACTAGTGACACTCTCTATGCAGTCCCTCCCCTATCTGTGGTCAGAGGGGTTCTCTCATGGAGAGGGCACTAAGTGAATGCAGTCATGGACTCTGATGGCACACACATCGTGCCTTCTCAGACCAGCAGCGCATACAGGACTGAAAAAGTGGCCTGTTGGTAGCCATTCCTAAGTGGCAGATACTGTTTTCCTAACCAATTATCATAAAATAACTCATTGCAGATCAGAAGGACACTTTCACAGGGGTCGACTGACTTATAACAGTAGGCAAATTACAGTTATGAAGTAGCAATGAAAATACTTTTACGGTTGGGAGGGTCACTGCGACATGAGCAACTGTGTACTAAAGGGTCACGGTATTAGGAAGGTTGAGAACCACTGCTCTAGGACACCAGAGAGTCCATCTAGTGCCACGAGTGCCATCCCTTCTCTTCTCCTCACTTGGCCCCACCCTTCCCCATGACACAGCAGAAGGCACAACCCAGACTAGTGCCCTGCTCTCCGGTTTTCTTTTCTCTAGGTCATGCCTCGACCCCATTTTAATCTTTGATTTGTTGGTGGTTGTTTTTTCCCTTTTTATTTATCTTCATTTTCCCCCTTGCTATACCTGCTTTTCTTTTTCTCTTCCTTTCTTACTCTTTATCTTCTTAGATTTTTCCTTACTAATCTTTACTTCTCCTGTCCCCCACTCCCTACAGGCACAAAATGGTATCAAAGGAGGAAATGGCACTGCCACTAATTGATCAGTAATTCAGCAGAATGATTTGTAGAGCTCTACTGCTCATCCTAGGGCTGGCTCTTCGTTGGGCTTCTTCACTCCCAAGGACAGTGCTAGAGAGAAAAACCTTTCCAATCCACAGAGAACACCAAAATACAGGGACCTTAAGGGTTCCCAAACCGTGAGAAATTCACAGAAAGTCGGACAGAGATTGTTCTTAGGAGTTCTATATCCCGAGTACCCACCTTGCTTATGTGCTGGACTCAAGGAAGAGCCAACCTGACCCACCCTCTGAGACGGGGTCATTTTCAAGGTTGCATCCCCAGATAAGGCAGGCTGGCAAGTGGAAATGAACTGGAACCTATTTCTTGAGATCCCTGCTCCCTCAGCACTTGTATTTCTGATGGCCTGGTCACTCTGGTCTGTAGCTCTAGCCAGATGAGATCTGAGCAGTCATGTTTCCCAGTCTTCAGAGAGTATAACTACTCTCAGGTGGACTTGTTAGAAATAGGCTCCAGCCCCAGTACTACTGGGCCTCAGAGAGCTTTTAAGTCACACTAAAAAATAGCAAGGCCCTTGCAGTGATCCCTGCTCTTAAAAACTCATGTTACAGAGTAGAACTGCTCTTTATGGCTTTCTTGGCTATTGTCTTTACAGGAATGGGTCACTCAATTGGGTGGTTTTAAGCAATAAATCTTTAGGGTACCCAGGGACCAATGTGTGTCTAAAAACCATAGCAGCCTACCAAGTTTTCATTAATGAGGATGGATAAGCTTTGGTTCATCAATTGTTTAACAACTGTGCTATAGAAATTCAATAGGCTCCTGGTAGGGAAATTCATGTGCATTAGGAAAGGAAGTATATGACAGCTATGCACTTCCTGCATTATTTTTCTGTAAATCTGAAATTGCTCTTATAGGTAGTTTATTAATGAGGGGAAAAACTAGATAAACGTTGCTTTAGGTTTGCTGAGGCCTTTCCAGAAAGTGTTCTCTCTCTCTCTCTTTCCTAGTTCCCTCTATTTGAAGTGCCTGTCCTTTCAGAAAATACCTGTTCACAGCTGAATCCGTCTTTCCTTTCAGTTAACAGTGCTTCTCTGACCCACAGGAGGCGCTGCAAGCTGCTCATGTCCTATGAGCAGGTGTGTGTGTGTGTGTGTGTGTGTGTGTGTGTGTGTGTGTTGGGGGGGGCAAGTGTCATGCTTCATTGGCATTTCCCCAATCACTGCTGCTGCCCAACCCCCCTCCCACCCCTTGCCCTATCTCTCCCTCCCCCAGACATCCCAGAACTCACCCAAGAGAAGCCAATGCAGCCGATGGCCCCACACAGCATGTCCGCAAGCATAGCCGGATATGAGCTGGCTGTCGGGAAGTAGGCGAAGAAGTGGGGGCTGTGCCAGTGGGTCACCTGCTCAGAAGATGGGTGGGTTACTCATTCCTGCCAGAATCAGGACCCTGCTACTCCCAGTGCCCATGGTGACCTCTTTCATTCCAGTGTGGTCATCACATGGACTCTATGGCAAGGAGTTTAAATATTGTTTTTGTAGCGCCATCCTATGTGCAACAGGACACAACATTGCCCAGCCCAGTGCCAATCGCTGTTAGGCTTGCGCCCATTGATGCAGCCACTGGGTTAATTTATGTCTTCGAGTCTTCCTTTTTCCCTGACTCTCTATTGTAGCAGGCATGATATCTTTTTAAGGGCTTGTTCATGTCCACTCTGATAATATAACCAAAGTACAAAGAGATTTACCGTACTATGTTCACTTCTAAGGAGTAGTCTGTTTATCCTTCCTTCATGATAGATGGGATTTGTTCTTGTGAAGCCCGTGATATTTTCAATTTTCTTCACCATAATTCATGTGCACCCTTCTTCTTGTATCTTCCTAAGTGATAATTGAGTTTTCACATGTATGAGGTGATTGACAAGACCTCATGCTAGAAATAGGCTCCACACCTGGAGACTTCAAGGCTTGAAGATAAATAAGTGGCCATCAGCTCAGAAGCAACAAAGACCACACGTGCCATCATGAGGTTTCCTTGGGATGAGGTATCAGGCATCAAGGAAAAATCATATCACTGTGAATGAGGGGGAGTGCAGAGTGGGAACCCCAAACCCATCTGTAGGCAATGGGACATCCTGTGACAGAAGGATCACAGGGAGGAAAAGAGCCAGTTAGGGTGCAGTAATGAAATATTCAACTTTCCTCTAGTTTTTTAATTCTTCCTCCCTCCATTATCACGGCCCCAGTTCTTACAAATCTGGCTAGACCAGAGGGTGTACACTGCTACAGATTGGAACTGGAAACACAGAGAATCCAGGACAGATGAATCCCTCAAGACCAGTGGTGAGAGTGGTGACACTGGGAGGAGGGTGGAGGGAAGGTGGTGCAGAAAGGGGGAGCCAGCCGATCACAAAGATTTATATATAACCCTCTCTCTAGGGTATGGACAACAGAAAAGTGAGTGAAGGGACATGTTGGGATGACACGACAAAATGATGATAATAATTTATAAATTATCAAGGGTTCATGGGGGAAGGAAGAAAAAATGAGGAGCTAATATAAAGGGCTCAAGTAGAAAGCAAATGTTTTGAGAATGATGATGGCAACAAATGCACAAATGAATTTGACATGATTTATGCAGGCATGAATTGTCATAAGAGTTGTACAAGTCCCCAATAAAATGACTTTTAAAAATAAAGAGAGAAATAAGCTCCAGCTGATCTAGGGGACCTTCATCTTAAAAATGACAATTTCTCTCTTTGACACTCTACAGAAATCCTGTGTGGTAGATTTTCCCAGTGCAATATAGAAATTGCTTTTTTTAACTGCTGTTTCCATGAGCATTGATTGTGGATTCAGTAAAATGACATCCTTGACAAATTCAATGTTTATTATGATGTTGTCTATTGTTCCATTGGTGAGGGTTTTTATTTTCTTTGTGTTGAAGTACAATCCTTGGTAAATATTGTAGTCTTTGTTGAGCATCTGTAAATACTTCAAGTCTTTGGCTTTCAGGGGGAAAATGTGTAATCTGCATATTGTAGGTTGTTAGTTAGCTTTCTTCCACATCCTTCATATTCTTCAGTTTCTCAGATATTTTGGCCAGCATGCAGATTGAATATGTATCCTGAAAGGATATAGCTTTGACACACACCTTTCCTAATTTGAAATCTGTTCCAATGACTGCTTGTGATCTATGTACAGGTTCTCCAGAAGCACATGAAATGCACTGTAATTTCCATTCTTCACAATATTATTCCTAGCTTGTTATGACACATGGTGAAATACCTTTGCATAGTCAACAAAACACAGCTTTTAACCAAGATTCATCTGACATCAGAAATGCCATCCCACATCCCATGTCTTCTGATTCTGGTTTCTGGCTTCTGATATTTTTCATTATTTCCAGCAATATTTTACTTGCAAGTTATATTAATCATATTTCTTCATAATTTCTACATTCTATAGGGTCACCTTTCTTTGGAATATGCAAACTAGTGGATCTCTTTCAGTTATTTAGCTAAGTAGTGGTTTTCCAAAGTTTTGAGCATAGACAAGTGAAGACTTTCAGTCCTTCATAAACTTGTTGAAACATATCAATTTCTCAAATCCTAGAGCCTAGCTTTTTGTTATTGTCTTCATTTCACTTTGAATTTATTCCTTCAGAACCATCAGTTCTTCCTCTTATCTTATCTTTCAACCTTTAGACCAAATCTTTTTGTTACAATGATTCTGTGTATCTCATCCATTTCCTTAAAAAAGTTTCATTAGTACATAACTCACATATCATACAATTCAAGATGTCAATCAAATGAAGCGCAGTCATTACCACAATCAATTTTAGAAAATTTCCATCTTTCTTGTACTCATTGTTATTAGCTCTCCATTTCATTCCAATCTCCTCTTTCATACCACCAAGAAAATATTAATCCAGTTACTATCTCTATATACATTTTCCATCCTGAGTTTCATATACAGAGAAACACACCCAAAACTAACAAAATAAAGTAGGAAAACCTTAATCACAAAGAAAATAGAAAGTATTAAAAACTGGAACAACCTTTAAAATGGGTGAAGAGGGAGATCAAATAATATGTGAAATTTTAACATAACTCCATCTGCCATAATCTACTTTATGACGTCCATCTTCTTTTGATACTTCCTGCATCACTCAATATTTTACCCATGTAATTCCTAAATATTTAATGCGAGGCTTGAATTTTTTCCTAATTATTTCAGCTTTATAAATGCTGAGCATATTCTGTCCTTTGCTTTTTTAACTCCAGGTTTTGTACATTTCATTAAAGTACTCTCCTCTGACTTCTCATGATGCCCTTTGAAATATACTGTTCGCTTCCATATATACTGCTAATTTCCATCATTTCTTATACTTACCTTAGCTACTCTATATTCAAGAGCAAGTTTCAGAGTCCTGCCATAAGCTCAGGTTATTTTAAAATTTTTGATGGATAATATTGATTTCTGCCAAATGTCCTTAATTATGTTAAGGAATTCCCTTTCTATTCCTATCTTATTGAAAATTTTCATCAAGACAGGGTGTTTGCTTTTATCAGATGCCTTTCTGCACCTGTTGAAATAAGCATATGGTTCTTTTTTGTGTGTATTTAAAGTCAACTACATCAACTGGCTTCCGAATGTTGAACCACCTTTGCATTTCTCCAATAAATTCCACTTTTCCATGGTATAAATCTCTCAATATGTTGTTGCATATTGTTCACTAGAATTTTGTTGAGGAGCTTTGCTATCATATTCTTTTCTTATAATGTCTTTTTCTGACTATGGAATTAGGGTCATACTCACTTTGTGGAATGAGTTAGGAAATGGTCCTTGCTTTTTTGAGTTGTAGACAGTTTTGAGTAGGATTGGTGTCAATTCTTTGAATGTGTGGCAAAAATATCCAGTGAAGCTGTTTATGCAAGGGCATTGGGCGTGTTGGGTTGGGCGGAATTTTTCGTAACTGATTCATATTAAGTGATTAGTGTTGACACAGTAACAAGTGACTTGTTTCCTCTATCACATGTGCATCAAAGCATCTTAGCAGCTGGGGCTATGAAAGAGGGAGCATTTACGGTAATCTGGGTTTGAATCCTTGCATCATTAGCTAGTGATGTGACTTCTATTATGTCCTGTAACCTCGTTGAGCCTCAATTCCTTCCACTAAAACATGATAACAATTCTTATGTTGGCCCGATTTGGAGCACTATGAATGAAAGTGGCCAAATGTCCTATAGCAGCTTAACATCACCAGCCCTGCCTTCCTCTGATCTTTGCTGGAGCTTCGGATTTCCTTTTTCTCCCAGGTGGACACTCACCCCTGGCATGATGATTTTCTCAACATCGGTCATGATGTCCTCAAATGGTTCAGACTCCAGGGGGGCACTGGCAGGGATCAGGGGACGAAGGTAGCCAGGCTCGACATCTGGGTAGACCTGGCGTGACTCAATGCCTTCCATGTAATCAGCTATGTAGTCCACCATCTCCTTGCCTCTTTTACGAAACTCGCTTGCATTCATGACGAACTGCACAGGAGAGAAATGAAAGAAATTGGCCAATGGTACGACTTCTTAAATGGAGTGGGGCAATTGCAAGCAGGCTCACTCTTAGAGCCCCGAGAGGGTGAACATTATAGACTGGAGACTCTGTGTGGTCCCAAGCAGGAGACTTTTCTTAAACATCTAGATGGAGTTCCTAGACGACACACTTAGAGGCTGTAGTAAAAGGCTTCTTCAATTTGCCAACTCTTCACTTGAGGGCAAGATAGTGTCGTTGTTTCACTTCCTCATCCATAAAATATGCTCTGCACCACTTGTCTGTCAGTTTGTCTATGATGGTGATGGCTTGTATGTTACTGTGAGGCTGGAAATTATATCACTGGTGTTTCAAATGACAGCAGGCCCGTCCAAAGTGAGTAGGTTTCAGCAGAGCTTCCAAACTAAGAACAGAGTACAAAGCAGGAATTGGCTGTCCATTTCAGAGGAATTAGCGACTGAAAACCTTATGCAAAGACTTGAAAGGGTGTCAGATACTGAAGGCTTCATGAATAGAAACAGAACATTGTCAGAGATGGTGCCAGAAGATACAACCCTCAAGTATGAAGGCCACCAAATATGATGAGGGAAGAGTTAGCTACCTTCTCAAAGCAAAATTAACCATCGAACTTGAATGGAGTAAAGTCAGTGGGAGTAAAACATGCTGGGACCTTCAAGCGCTGCTGGGCACAATTCAAGATGAGAAGAAACACCTGGGAAGCTCTAGTAATAATGGGCACTTGGAATATATGAAATATGAATCTAGGACAATTGGAAGTCATCAAAAATGAAATAGAAGATCTATATCCTAGGTGTCATTGAGCAAAAATGACTGGTCTTGGCCATTTTAAATCAGAAAATCCTATGATTTACTATTGTAGGAATGACACAATCAAGAGAAATGTGGTTGTTTTCATTGTGAAAAAGGGACATTTCAAGATCTGTCTTGAAATACAATGCTGTCTTTGATAGAATTATATCTATGTCCATTGAAGAAAATTCAATCAGTGCAACTATTAAAATGTATACACCAACCACAAAAACTAGTATTGAAAAAATTGAAGCATTCTACCACTGTCTTCAGCCTGAAATTGATCGCAATTGCGATTACTCTGGATTGATGATCACTAGTGATTGATATGCAAAAGTTGGAAACAAAAAGGAAGGAATAGGAGGTGGAAAACATGGACTTGGTGATAAAATGGGGCTGAAGATAACATGATAGAATCTTGTCAGACAAATGACTTGTTCATAGGACTTGCTTGTGTCTTTTAAACAACACAAATGACAACTATCTGCTTGGACTTCTCCAGATGGGATGCACAGAAATCAAAATCAATTACATCTGAGGAAGGAGACAGTGGAGAAGCTTACTAGCAGTGGTTAAACTGAGACCAAAGCAGACTGTGGAAAAGAACGCCAGTGCTCATATGAGATCTGGTTGATGCTGAAGAAAATGAAATCATGTCCACACAAGCCAAAATATGATCTTGAGTCTATCATACCTGAATTTTAAAAACATCACAAGAAAATATTTGCTGACTTAAACACTAATGAAAGAAGACCTGATGGGAAAGACCTCAAGAACACCAGACAGGAGGTATTAAAAAGAAAAGAAAAAAGGAAAACATTGAAGTGGATGTCAGAAGAGACTCTGAAATTTGTTATACATCATAGAATAGTTAGGGCAAATGGACGAAATAATAAAGTCAGGGAGATAAATAGAACAGTTCAAAGGACACCTTGAAAAGACAGAGTCAAATATTATAATGAAATGTGAAAAGCCTAGCATTAGAAAACCCAAACGGGAAATAACTCAGCATATCAACCTGAAGAATTCAAGAAAATATACAAGCCTTGAGTTATAATATTGAAAGGTCCAGTGGGCAAACAAAGATGTAAAGCATACACAGAGTGACTGTCTCAGAACAGAACTGGTTCATGTTCCACCATTTCAGGGGGTGGCATATGAGCGAGAACCAAAGGTACTGAAGCAAGAAGTGCATGCTACAATGAAAGCTTCAGCCAAAAACAGGGCTCCAGGAATTGATAGAATACGCGGGGACACGTTTCAGCAAGCTGATGAACCACTAGAAGCACTCACTTGTCTAGGCTGGAAATCCAGTTGTGAGGCTGGAAGACGAATGGACATGGTGTCATCCTAGTGAAACATAGGGTTTCTATGAGTTGCAGGTGATCTCATAAAATGCAAATATGATAGTACCTTCCAAAATAAAGATACTTTTGCTATCTTACAATATGATACATGTGTTTAATTTTTAAAATCAATTTATTGGGGCCTCCTACAACTCTTATCACAATCCATCCATCCATGCATTGTTTCGAGCTTATTTGTACATTTGTTGCCCTCATCATTTTCAAAATATGTTCTTTCTACTTGAGCCCTTGGTATCAGCTTCCATTTCCATTTCCCACCCTCATGTGTTTAATTTTTTATGTGAAGCTATGGCATAGAAGAGAAATGGCTCTTTTCATTAGGTGCCCCTTTGCATGTCAGCAGGGGGTTACAAATCCAATATGAAATCATTTCATGGTATGTACCAGTTATGGTCTGCCAATGCGGCCAGTGCACTTCTTTTTTTTTCTTATTGCGTTCTGAGTACCTTCAGGTGTGGATTGTGAGGGTGGCACCGTGTTTCACTGTCTTGTACGTAGGGTGGCTATGAATTGAAACCTATTCAATGACTCCTAACAACCACAACATAAAATATGCACTCCCACTTCTCTGTCACTTGTCATACTTGGTTTGCTTTCGAATTGCTGCCATGCTGCAAGTTATACCCTGGTTATTTCAAATACCAGCAGGAACACAATATATCAGATTCAGACAAACTGGGAAGTAAGATCTGGTGATCTATTTCAGACAATTGGCCAATGAACACCTTCTAGACCACCACAAAATATTGTTATGATTCACAGTCTTTGGACACATCATTATGAGGGGTCAATTCTCTGTGTAAGGGCACCCTGATTTATGGAAGCTAAAAACAATAACAACATCTGTTAGAATTCAAAGTCTATTTTCATAATCCAATCCAGTGTTAATGATAAACAGGGACCAAATCCTGACTTCTTTGCCCCTTAGCAGCTACTGAGAGAGAGAGGGCAATTCTAGATTTTTGAACCTCTCTCGCCTTATCTGCAACATGAATATAATGCATCTGAGGAAGATGAAGATTTATGTCGAGCACTTGGCCTGGTGTCTGCAATATCATGACCCTCCAGCAATATTAGAATCCCCTCCCTTTTTCTTCAGTACATCACCAGATGTTACTCTACCACAAAATTCTTTTCAAAAACAAGGCTAGTCTCTCGCAGCAGAGGCAACTTATTTTCAAAACAGTAAACTCAGAATAACACATACAGACACGCAAAAGAATAACCTAAAATTCCACATCCAAACCTTTCACACATGTTCCCCTAGAATTTTACCTGTTTGTAAGACATAACTTTATCTGATCAAGGAGTGAAATATTGAGTTCTTCCCATAATTCAAAGCCTACAAGCTAAAATGGAGCTTTCTCACAGGAACAAATGCTAGAAGGGAAGTCTGTATCTTCTGCAAACTATGGTGGGGGTAATTTCACATTGTACCAGGGCGCTTCACAAAGTTCATGGAAAATGAAATTAAATGTTATTAAACATTATCTATGGACATTTTAAAGTCCTCTTGAACTTCCTGACTTCTTCCCTGCTTGACATTTTTTATGAGGTTAAAAGTAGCATGTCTGCAGATGTGTTAGCCTTCCGTATTTTGGGCGTGTTCTCTGATAAATGAAACGTCTGGCAGGTAAAAGATAGCAGGTTTTGGACTTTGTTCACAACTTTGAGTAGGCCAAACTCTCGTTTAAAATTTGTTGCTTGGGGTACATACATGTTTAACTTATTAATGACTGAAGAAATTTTTTAAAGTTTTATTTCAACTGTACAAAAGCTTGAGGAAAGCCAAAGTGACTATCAAGAATTCTGATGAACTATGACCTACATGAAAGTCCAGATAATTTGTTGAGATAATAGGACCATATTACAATTGTTAACAGCCACATAATTGACACAGATTTGTGGTGACTTTATTTGTAACACAATGAAAATTGCCAGGTCATGAGCCAGCCTCAGAATTTTCAGTCTGTTTGACGCCATTGTTGCAGCCCTTGTATCAAGAGTTTTCTTTCTGTTTACTACACTCTCCATATGACATGCTTTTCTAAGAACTGGTCCATCCTGGTGGCAAATCCAAAGTAAGGAAAACATTCTAGCATCGAAGGGAACTTCTTATATTTCTTTTAGGGTTACTTACGGACTCTTCTGGCAATACATGGGTTATTCAATATCCTTTGCTAACACCACAACTCAAATTGATCACAGGTTCTCTCTTCTTTTTTACATTGTACAACTTTGCGTATGAGATGAGTAAAAAGAATCATGGCTTGGGCGAGGTACACCTTAGTCATCAAAGAGTCAGCTTTGGCTTTTAGTACTTTAAAGATGCCTTTTCATAGACAGACAAAATATAAAATACTTAGGAATAAATCTAACCAAGAGCAAAAGGCATATACAAAATGGAACTGAACTCTTCAGGAGCAAAACTGGCCTTCCTACTTCTATCAGGGCAGTGATGCCACACACAAAAAAAGTGAAACTGAAAACACCACTCAAAGAAACTAAAAGAGACCTACATAAGTGGAAGAATATCCTTTCTTTGGTCACGATAGGAATACTTATCATTGTGAAAAGGCCCACACTAATAAAACAATTTACAGCTCTAATGCAATCTCAATCCAGAGTCCCTCCTTATTCTTTAAAAAGAATCACCAACTTTACGTGGAAAATGAAGACACTCTAAATTAGAAAAGAACTACTAATAAGAAAGAACAGAGACCTTATGCAGGCTGATATTAAAACCAATCTCCAGTTATAATGTTCAAACAGCTTTGTTTATACAATGACTGACACATAGACCAAAATATCTGAATTGAGAATCCAGGAGTAAATCCGTCCACCTATGGACATCTCATCTTTGATAAAGGGTCTAAATGCATTAAATGAGGAAAGGGTCTCTTTAACAGTGATGCTGGTAATAAAGGATATCCATTTGCAGATAAATTAAAAAGTGCCCAAATCAGATACCACACATTAAAAAGAAACTCAAGAGGAACCAAAGATCAAAATGAAAAACCTAAAACTGTAAAGGTAATTGAAGAAAAAATAGTACAAACCTTGTGGTTCTATAAATGTACTCTATTACACATACATAAAAATTCAGTGAAAGATTTCACCACAGGCTGCAAAGAAATCTATTTGGGCAATAATATATCAGATAAGAGATTAATCTCTAAAATTTAAATAAAATGTTAAAACGTTAGCAAGAAGCATGCATGGGGCAAGAGAGGCATGCTGATTTTTACCCCAAACTGGCGCAATGAGATGGCGACATGAGTAGGTGGGTTGTTGTGGTGGCAAAACCAGTCCTCTGTCTGCCACACATCAGGCCTTTTTTGTCACACACTCTTAAGCAATCTTTTCAGAAACTCTAAATAGAAAGCTTGATTAGCAGTCTGCCATGGTGGAATGAACTCCAAATGCACTACATGTTGACATTTTCATCCATTTAGGGAGTTAACACATGTCCAGAATAAGGTTTGTCATCAATCGACATTCCACCTCTTTTGAAATGAGAAAACCACTTGTACACTCTTTTTCCCCATAGCACTGTCTTTTTTAAGTTGTGTTCCACCTCACAATAGCTTCTACAACAATTTTTCAGAGCAGGAAACAAAAATTCACAACTACACGCTATTCTCTTAAGTCAGCTATTACAAAAAAAAAAAAGTGAGATTGCTTTTACCAAAAAAAAAAAAAAAATTCACTGTGACCAGAGAGAACCTTCCCAGGCAGTGCCACCAGGTGTACTAACTCAGAGCAAGTTATTTCATGCTCGCTCGCCTAATGGGAAAAATGCGTACTAAGAAAGCCCAGCACAATTCCGATTTGTTTGTTTTTTGGTACCCTTTTATACACCTATGCTGCAAATATATCCATGAATATATTAGAGCACGTAGGTGGCAAAGTTATGAAAACTTGTTAGCCTGAATGAAACACCTTAAGGGAATGAGTCACTGGAACTGGGAGCTATGGGAGATATTAAGGTCGGTTGGCAAACATAGTTCCCTGGCAATGGTCTATATTTTATGTTGCTGCGTAACAACTGTGATCTTAAGAGCTTACGAGAAACTATCTACAGAGTGGCTATTTGTCTCTTCCCATCAGAGGTAACAAAATAAAAGCTATATGGACACAGTTATTCCAATAGATTAGTGGACCACGTATATATCAATCTTTATCATCCTGAGATTAAAGGAAATATAATGGTTCTCAACTACGCCGCCAGAGATCACATTAGAATATCTAAAAAACAGCAACAACAAACAAAACAAAACTCACTGCCATCTACTCAATGCTGATTCGCAGTGAGGCCCTCTGGGTTTGTGACACTGTAAGTAAGTCTTTATGGGAGGAGAAAGTGCAGTCTTTGCTCCACGGAGCTGTTGGTGGTTTTGAACTGTGGCCCATGCAGGATTACCGCCTATCTCAGAACCACTATGCCACCACGGTTCCTTAGGAGATCTGAAGGAGGAGAAAAATGTGGATAAAATCTCAAAATCGGGCTGAGCCCTGGTGGTTTAAGTAGTTGAGTGCGGGACTGCGCCCCCCGGGCTTGGCGGTTCAAATCCAGGGGTGCCTCTCAGGAGCAGCGCTGGGTAGCTCCCACAACCCCCAGAGGACAGTGATGCTCCTCCCCCCAAACAGACAAAAAACAAAAACCAAAAACCTCAAAATCATACAAGAGCTCAGACTATTTGTTGGATAGAAATTGGTGGAGCCTCAAGATGATAGCTTTTAGTCATTCCCCATGCCTGGGTCTAAACTCAGTTCTTGGCTCAATTTTCAGACAAACAGTAGACTGGTCCATATGGTGAACAATAACACTATGGAGATCAAAAGAATAATATCTGCCCACATGGAAGAAGCGCACCAGTCTGTGTGGCCAGGGGGTGTCGAAGAGATCTGGCATCAAGGAACACAGATCATATCATTGTGAATGAGGGGGAGTGCAGATTGGGGACTCAATGCCCATCTGTAGGCAACTGAACATTCTCTTAAAAGGGTTTTGGAGAGGAGATGAGCCAGTCAGAGTGCAGTGTAGCAATGATGAAGCATACAACTTTCCTTGAAATCTTTAATGTTTTCTCCTCAACCCCCCTCCCCCACTATCATGTTCCCAATTCTACCATACAAATGCAGCTAGACCATAGGAAGTACATTGTTACAGCTAGGAACTGGAAACAAAGGGAATCCAAGACAGATGATCCCTTCAGGACCAGTAGTGAGAGTGGAGATACTGTGAGGGTGGATGGGAAGGTGGGGTAGAAAGCTGAACCTGATTACAAGGATCTGCATATAACCTCCTCCCTGGGGGAGTGGCAACAAAAAAGTGGGTGGAGGGAGACAATGGACAGTGTAAGATATGACAAAATAACAGTAATTTATAAATTACCAAGCATTCATAAAGGAGGTATAACAGGAAGGGAGGGAAAAAATGAGTAGCTGATCCCAAGGACTCAAGTTGAAAGAAAATGTTTTGAGAATGATAATGGCAACAAATGTACAAATGTGCTTGACACCATGGATTGGGACAAGATTTGTATGATCCCCCAATAAAATGATTTTTTTAAAAAAAGAATAGTTTCTGCCTAGGACAATTCAGAAGGCAGGAAGAACCCTCCTCCCCTCCCATCGGACCATAGACCAAGGATGTGAACAGCCCTGCTATCATGCAGAGTGTATTGGAAAGTGGATTATTGTATAACTTGTCAGGCTAAAATATAATACCTTATCACTTTATCTCTCTTTCAACCCATTTTGAAGTTGATCTCATTTTTAATATTTTCTACTTTCTTTTCCTTTTCTTTTTTTTGGGGGGGGGGCATCACTGTCTACTTTCTTTTCAATTGAAGTTTTTCTCTGTTTTACTTTATTGTTGTTGTTGGTTTGGGGAGTTATTTTTATGCTTTTCTGTATTTATTTGAAATCCAGGCTAGGTAAATCTATAGAGACAGTAACCGAATTAATGGCTTTGTGTAGATAGGGCAGAAGGTTGAGGGGAAATGAAGAAATGTTCTAAAATTGAATGTGGTAATGATTACAACTCTTCTCATATGATTGAACTATTGAATTATATGATATGTGGTCTATGTGCCAATAAAGATGGTGGGGTTTTTTTCTTTTTTTAAGAAAGAAGTAAGGATAGAATAGGAAACTAGGATATGATGGTTATATTCTGGAGACAACTATCAATCACATAAATTAAAATAAACATTGTTGAATGAAAAACTGATTTGCTCTCTACGTTTCACCCAGTTGACAATAAAGATATTTGAAAATCAAAATGAATAAAATTATAAAATAAAATAAAGGTGTATTTTCGTCAGATTTGACTTGTATAATATATCATTGGATTTCTTAGCTTCCCCCTTATAATCCTCTGGGCCTGCAACTTAAAAACAATTTTTAATTTGGAGTGATTCCAATTTTTCCCAATTTTGCTCAGAGTCAAACATTGCTTTTACCTTAAGGTGCCGTATTTCAAATGTACATGACTCAAATTTCACCAAGACTTTACCACACTGCTTACCTTGTTGCTACTTTGCTTTCACCCATAAGCAATTACAGAGTTCATTCTCCCCATCAATGAGTAGTATTCTATAACTGATTTCTCCCTGTAGCATGTATTTTATATGCATCTTCCCACCAAGCAGTGCTCCTGAAGAAGCTCATGGGTCATTTCCAACTTTCCACAACATTAGAGGAAAGAGTCTGGGCAGCTGTCTTGGTCAGCACTCTGGGAACAAGTCAAAGGATTGAGAGTGCAGTCCTGACTCGAATATTCATGAGCAGTATGAACCTCCAGCAGGTGACTCCCTTGCTAAGCTTCCAGTTCTTTAACTGGAAACAAAATGGAAGATAGTGAGGATTATAGCCAAATACTTTTTGAGATGAATCAGATCAAGGGAACAGTGCAGTGGCACAAAATAAGCACTCAATAAAATGTCAGCAATTGCCTTTCTAAATGATACTGAAATGTGCAATCTAGCATTTCTATTTTTATACACTTTGTTTCACAATGAAAGTTCCTACAATAGAAAACATTTATTTTACATTTTCACAGAACAAACTCTCCTAGAAAAAAATGTTTCTAACATTTTGAAACTAGATTGCCAAATTTCTCCCTAGAACTTTTAAAAAATGGTTTTATTGAGCTGTAATTAACATGACATACAATTCAAGGGTTCAATCATATTAAGAAGGCTTGGGCAATCATAACCACAATCAACTTTGGAAAATTTTTTTCCTTCTGTACCCACTGATGTTAGCTCTCCGTTTCCCACCAGCCTCTCCCTTCTGGTCCCTAAGTAATTAGTAATCCAGTTGCTGTTTTCATACACACACCCATCCTGACTTCCCGATGCAGAAAATCATTCAAAACAAAGAAAAGCAAGAGAGGACTCAGTGGCAAAGACCAAATAAAACAGAGATAGCACTCAACCAAAAAGAAAGCAGAGAATTTTTTTTTTTTAAGTAGAAAAACTTCCACATGGGTCAAAAGGGAGATCTAAGGAACTGGTTTTACCTTGCAGCCAAGGAGAATTGCTAGAATTCCTTTTGCAGGGCTCTGTGTCTGATAGGAAAGCTAGTCAAGTTCCTAGACTATAGCTAGTGGAGAGAGAGAGAGAGAGAGAGAGAGAGAGAGAGAGAGAGAGAGAGAGAGAGAGAGAGAGCTATTTTGTTTCGTTTTCTTTAATATCCATGTTACTGGTCCAGAGTACATGTTCATTTAAGAACTATCATTTTGCTAAAGCATCACCAACAATGGGCTGCTGTGTTCATTTTAAGCTGTGCCAATGTTTTAGGCATAAATCACAGGTTTGTGATGAATATGAAGTTGAAGCATTTTCTCTTTCCCATTCCTTTGGCTTCTGGATTTATTCTTGTAAGAATTACTGGCTCCTGACATTCTTTTTCTCTGTGTCATCAGTTGCCCCTGCCTCACTCACCTCATGGAGACTGTACATATTATAAAGAAAACATGGTCCAGCCCACCAATGTGTTAGCTATTATTTAATTACAAACTCTCTTAATGTATGAATAGGTCCACTCTAAGTTTGTGTATACTTTGTATACATTTTCCCTATTTTTGTTTGGCCTGACTTTGTTGATCGTTTTCCCCCCGTTCCTATAAATTTTTCCTGTTAAAACCTGGCTTGAACTGTAAAAACTTTGTCAGTTGACCCCTCCACCTCCCTGAAGCACACTGGACCTGGTCTGGTTTTCAACATTTTCTGTATTTTTTGTTTTGTTTGCTCATATTAGGCTTTATCTCAGAGGTGTTATGTCATTGGGAGTCAACCTCCTGAAGTTGTATTATATGTCTTTCTGTCTTTCAGTATATGAAACCCAGGATTGAAGGATTTATAGAGACAGCAAGTAGAATAAGGGTTTCAGAGAAGGGGGTGGGCATTATACTATTGGCAGTGGTGGGGCGGAGGTAAAAATGAGATGATTTCAATGGAACCAGGAAGAAAAAGAATACCAGAAAACTTATTGTGGTAGCAATTGTAGAATATTAATTGATGTATTGAACTAAAGAATGATATGATGTATGCATGATCTTCCAATTAATAATAAATTAAAATGAATATTTAAAAAATACAAACAATTTTTAAAAATTTTGTCTAAATTAACTCTCATTGATGTCAAATGTTACTTTATGATTAGTATCTTATGTGTCACTGTTAGAAATACTTTCTTTGGAAAAGATTCTACTGTCCTTAATGTGCCCTGAATAAGAACAGCACACTCACAGACTTGATTGTAGACATATGCAAAATTCAAAGAAATGTACATTGTTAGAGTATTCACTGCTACTTCTTTTTACTGGGAAGGAAATGGTAAGGACGGTCAAAAAGGACTCCTCAGGGAAAACACACTCACATTATCTTGCCACAAGAGAAATATTCCTGGTTAAATTATAAGACCTTGCTGCTAATTTCAAATCATCTTGTCATTTATGCGTGGATTATTTCCCACAAAGACCTTTCAAGGATAGTCTTGTGTTCATTTTATAACTGTTTGATATTTCATGTCTCTCAGCTGGGTAAATATTGGCTGGTTGATGTACATTGTGATAAAAAGCTATGAATAATGCTTTTCTGGACCCCTAAAGACGCTTCTGTTGACCTACTTGATTTCGGAGCAGTCAGCAGCTGCTCCGCTTGGTATTCTACAGGCAGTTCCTCTTCTTGCAGTTTGTGTGCGAGGAGCCAGCCTCTTCCCAAGGCTCCTGCCCAACCCTTTATTACAGAGCAATGGTCAATACCACATCGATGCATCAAAAAGATATGAACTCTTGTACTCCACACCTCCTAACTATTCCAGGGGCTTACTTTCTGTCATAGATCCCTGTCCTGTCATCTATGCTAACTGTGGGCTTATGCAAGCAAGCTCTTCCACTCATTTAGATTGCATTCTCTGCCCCAATCACAAGCCCTGGTCTACAATAAGTGCCATTAGAATGCTTGCTGAATAATGCATGTAAAATCTCTATATCCTCTCAACATTTTACCCAGAAATATTTTTACTTTATGGAACTCTATTCTGCTCTTAAACAATTTGAAGGGAAACCAGAGTATCGAATTTCTGCTTTTAAATAGAAAAAATAAGTACTTGTCTATCACATACCTGCCACAAAAACAAAATCCAGGATAGAAAACAGTAATAACTCAGGAGTTAGGTCCCCCCACTCCCACCCCATATTCACTGAATCTCATTTCAGTTCCTTTCAAACTGTTCTCATCTAGACTTTCCATCCTGGGCACCTAAGTTTCTCTCCTTAGACTCTGATTTCCTCTTTTCTGGTTCAAATAGCCTATGTAATTCAAGTTAGAAATACCGGCTCCACAGGCCTCTGTCACCCCACCCTGACCACTGTCATTTAATTGAGCTCAACCCTACCCCAAGGAGGCCTGCCTTGGTTGTGGGGGCAGGGTGAGGTATGGGAGAATAGGGCATTTTCATGACCAGAGTGCAGAAGATATTGCTGGTGATCAGCAACCCAAAACTGATACCATCAACCCCCTGTTTAAGGGGGTATGAGTCCACAGGTGTTTATTACCTGTTTGCAGCAGGAGGAGACCTCAGCAAAGTACATTTTTATCTGTCCACAGGACATAAGGCCTGGCTTTATTTCATCTTTCAGAACACTAGAGATTTTAATCTTTCATGGCTCTCACTTTGCATCTTGATTTTTTAATTATCATTTTTACACTATTTGGGAGCAGGGAAGACTCATATTTCTGCTTTTAACATGTTTTCTCTCTGGGGCTGTGAGGTCTTGTTTTTCTTTTTCTTTGAGTACAAGCTTATAAAGCTAGGTACAAAATAATATGGTTGGTTTTCCCCATAGTCGACTATTTGATGAACCCTCCTATAAGAGGTTGTGTGTGTGTGTTTTCAAAGCACAACAAGAAACACATCAAAAATGACAACAGTTTCTAACCAAAGCTGTGAAGAAAGTTCCAGTATTCGGTGTTTTCTAATAATAGGAATGATGTATTAACTTGAAAAGAAAGAAAGGAAGAGGTAAAAAGAGGGAGAAAAGTCTCTTTTAGCTAAGATTCCAGCACTTTTAGAAACCTTATTTTGTTGATGACACTGAAGCATATGAAAATTAAAATATATTGAAGAGAGGCCTAAGGAGAGATTGAAGCATCAGACAGGCTCACAATCAGGGCTGATCGCTTATAGTTCCTGTGTAACCAGGCTACTTTTTTTTCCCCAATGATTTTACTGGGGGCTCTTACAGCTCTTATAACATTCAATACATCATCTGTATCAAGCATATTTGAACCCATGTTACTATATTCATTTCCAAATATTTTCTACTTGAGCCTTTGGTATAAGCTTCTCTTTCCCCCTCCCCTTTTTTAATGAATCATTTTAATGGGGACTCATACAACACCCAACATGATCCATACATACATACATCAATTGTATACAGGCCACATTTGCACACTTGTTGCCATCATCACTCTCAAAACATTCTCCCTCCACTTAGGCCCCCAGTTCCAGCTTCCCATATTTCCCTTCCCCGCTCCACCTCCCCCATAAACCCTTAATAATTTACTAATTGTTTTTACTTTTCATATCATGCACTGTCCAAGGTGTCCCTTGGCTCACTTCACTGTTCCGTGCCCCAGAGAGGAGGTTATATGTAGATCCCTGAAATTGGTTTCCCTTTTCTATTCCACCATCCCTCCACTCTCCCGGTATCACCACTGCCACCACTAGTCCTGAAGGTTCATCTATCTTAAATTCCCCATGTTTCTGACTCCACTGTACATCCTCTGGTTTAGCTGGATTTGTCTGCTAGAATTGGGATCATGATAGTGGGGGCGGGGTAAGCACTTGAGAACTAAAGGAAAGTTGCATATTTCATTGTTACTACACTGTACCTTAACTGGTTCACCTCCTCCAGGCAACCCCTCTGTAAGAGGATGTCGCTCCACTTATTGATGGGCTTTGTATCCCCAATCTGTACTCCCCCTCGTTTATAATGATACAATTTTAATTATTTGATGCCTAGCACCAGACTCCCTCAGCACCTCATGGCAGGCTACCTTTCTGAGACTTCCTCTCCATATTTGTAAATTTGAGAATGGGAGTCCTTCCTGAAGGTCTTGATGAGGTTGTGTGTTAAATGCCTACGGAGAGCTGGTGTGTAATTAAAAAAAAAACATAAAAATGATATGTATGAGAGAGGGCTATAAGGGAAATCACCTTAGTTTTTGTTCACTTATGCTCTAAACTTAAAAATGCTTTCTAAGGTGAAGCCTACTGAAAAAGTGTTAGGATAATTCTGTGGCTTTAGAGAACCAGCACGACTGACTTCCTCCTCCTTCAATGAAATGCAATTTCACAAATCGTTCCTCTCTTTGACACTCAAGCTCATCTGTTTACAAACTGAAAATCCAACTGTTTTGCAACTGTTCTTTCTTTCAAGCTGTGAAATTTAGCAAATAGATTTGTCATGTTTTTAATAATATAGTGGGCATGGAACTGGAATAGGGATTTTGTATTCAAATCTATTTTTATGTATAACTGTTCTTGGGCATGCTGTTCCCAAGGCAATTGCTCTACACCTCAATTGCAGGGTCCTCCAGCATTTGCTAGAATGGCAACCTTGCATGAAGGCTTTTTCTGTCTGTAAGTATCTCATTGTATGTGCTTTTAAAACTACACAGCTAGAAACATCATAAATTCACTCATGTGGGTAAAAAGAATGTTAACACTGTAGAAGCATAGACAGAAGAGGCTCCCAGGAAACAGTTTGTTAGAGTGGGGGAAAGAGAAGTTTCTGGATTCAGGGTCCTAGGTTTGCATTAACTAGGTGAGTTAAGATAGCCAAACAAGATTAGTGAGTTTCCATTTTCCACCCTCACTCTTAGATGGAAGGGACAGAGGGAACAAACTACTGCTGGAACACAGAGTCCAAGGCCTCTCTCCAAAGCAGAAATCTTGGCAGGCTTCTCCATGGGAACTAGTACATGCAGAGGATAGCCAGTCAGTGGCATAAGAAGAAACAGCAGGGGTGTCCTGGGAGCATGCAAGGGCCAGGAGGTAGAATGAGAAGGTAAAATATGTGGACAAACAGATCTACAACAATTTAGCTATCTTAACTGTTTACAACTTTACTATGTAGGAGCTGTTAGGTGACAAATCTGAAGCAGAAATATTAAGGACCTTCCTCGGTAATACCCAGTTAGATGATAACAAACCTACTTGGTACTTTGCCCTTTGTGATAAACTTATGGTGCCAATAATTAAGTCAGTACAAGGGAGTGTCCCACACAAAATGGATTTTTCAATGCTATGCATTTTTCTTTTCTTTCTTTCTTTTTTTTTACTTAATCTTATCACCTTCAAAATACTCTCCAATATACTTAATATATTGTCAAATCTGAGATTCCATTCTTGGAAACATTTTTTAAACTTGTCTGTTTGGATGGCTGACAGCACCTCCCTCATTTTTTCCTTCACTTCTTTCACATCGTCAAATCATTGTCTTTTCATGTCCTTCTTCATTCATGGAAACAAAAAGAAGTTGCATATAGTGAGATTGGGTGAGTAAGCTGTGGGGGGCAAGAGAAGTACATTGTTTTTTGCTACAAACTGGTGTACTGAGATGGCTGCATGAACAGATAAACAGTCATGGTGTCAAAACCAGTCCCCCATCTGCCACAAATTGGGCTTTTTTGTTGTTATTGTCACATTCTGTTACACAATCTTTTCAGAATCTCTAAATCGAAATCTGATTAACAGTCTTGACCTGGTGGAATAAACTCCAAATGTACTATTTCCCTTATGAGAGAGAGAGGTCTAGATTTTTTATTTCACTTGACAAGTTTTTTATAGGCAAGGTGACAATGGTGTCTTCCATGGGCTTGATTGATGTTTGTTTTCGGGGTGATAAGAATAGCACCTTGGATCCGATATTAGGCATCAAAGAACAGAAAATCTATCATTGTGAATGAGTGGGAGTACGGACTGGGGAACTAAAGCCCATCTGTAGGCAATTGGACATGCCCTTACAGAAGGGTCTCAGGGAGGACACAAGTCAGTCAGGTTGCAGTAAAGCACTGATGAAACACAACTTTCTTCTAGTTCCTAAATACTTCCTCTTCACCTCCACTCCTCACTACCATGATCTGAATTCTGCCTTACAAATCCAGGTAGACCAGAGAATATACACTGGTACATAGAGGAACTGGAAACACAGGCAATCCAGGAAAGATGATTCCTTCAGGATCAGTGCTGAGAGTGGCGATACGGGGAGGGTGGAGGGAAGGTGGGGTAGAAAGGGCGAAACAATTGCAAGGATCTACATATAACCCTCTCCTTGAAGAACAGACAACAGAAAAGTGGGTGAAGGGAGATGCTGCATAATGAAAGCCATGACAAAATAATAATATTTTATAAATTATCCAGGATACATGGGGGTGGGGAGGAAGGGGGAAAATGAGGAGCTGAATACCGAGGGCTCCAGCAGAAAGCAAATGTTTTGAGAATACTAATGACAGTGATAATGGCAAAATGTATAAATGTGTCCGACACATGGGTGGATGGACGGATTGTGATCAGAGTTGTACGATTCCCCAATAAAAATAATTAAAAAAAAAAGAATAGCACCGTGTCTCATCACCTGTAGTGACCTTTGGGAAAAAAGTCTGGGTCACTTTGTAGCTGCTTTTTGTAGCTGCTTTCCACACGATGCTCTTTTTCCTGGCACAAGTCCCTGAACCGGCGGCACAAATTTCACAGTGACCCTTCTCGTTCCCAAATTCTCTTCCGTTAAAATTCTCTGAACCATGCTTCAGGATAGTCCAGATAGCTTCCCAATCTCTTCAATGGTCCATTGTCAGTTTTTGAGCACAAGTGTATACATTTTAAAACTATTATTTAATAAATTGTTTTATTGGAGTCTCATACTCCTCTTATCACAATCAATATATTCATCAATTGTAGGCAGGCCACATTTGCACATTTGTTGCCATCATCACTCTCAACACATCCTCCTTCTACTTAGAGCCCCCCCATATCAGCTCTCCATATTTCCCCTCCCTCCTCACTACCCCTCCCCCATGAACCCGTAATAATTTACAAATTGTCATTATTTTGTCATATTGTACACTGTCCAATGTGTCTCGTCACCCACTTCCCTGTTGTCCATACATAAATTTTGTCAACATTTTCCTAGCTTCAGGAAGTTGACAGGGTGTCCGGAACAAGATTTATTATCAATTTACATTTCACCTTTTTTGATATGAGAAAACCACTCATATACTTGCGTTTTTTCCATAGTGCTGTCCTTGTAAGCTGTGTTCAACATCATAACAGTTTCTGTAGAATTTTCCCTCAGTAGGAAATAAAATTTCACAGTCGAATGCTGTTCTCTTAAATTGGCCATCACCAAAAAATAAGGCTATAGTGAAAATGTTGTTATGAAAAAATTCATTGTGACAAGAGAGAACCTTCCCAGGTGATGCCACTGGGAACACTAACTCAGAGCAAGTTGCTTGCTGCTCCCCTAGGGGGGGAAATTTATACTAAGACAGTTCCACTCTGCTCAGCAGAGATTTTTCCTATTGTGGGTGGGGGTACCCTTCATATACCTCACCTACACATACAACCTTACCTCTTTCTTTCTTTCATGCTTTTATGTAAATTTTGGTGTTACTATTTAAATTGGTTTAGAAATAAGATTTAACATTTATAACGAGAACTTAGATTGCCAATACTATGAAAAACTCTTTGCAAGCATTCCCTTATTTAGTCTGCATGATGATCTTGTTAGGACAATTACTATATTCTTTGATAACATGAACGCTGGAGCACAGAAAAATTGAGCAACTCAGCCATGATCACACAGTCGTCAGATTATACAATAGCAATCTGACTTAAGAGTCAACATTCTAAGGTACTGGACCCAAACCAAAGGCACAGATCATCCCTATAAGATTTTGGACAGATAAGTATAGATTTATAAACCCGGGGAGGGGGGGAAGGCAAACTAAAATAATTTCTTGAAAAACCACTTTGTGAATCATTTCCCAAATGTCCCCTGGGGGCCAGGCCTGGGAGAGCTGCCCCTGTGGGCACATCCAGGGATCCAGTTAACCACTAGCAGTTAAACATAGGCTGTGTGAACTCTGCCTTTTGCGGTAGATATGACCATTACCAGGCCAGCTGACCTCACTAAGCCTCCACTGACCATCCATAAAATGCCCAGGCAGAATTTTGTACAAGATGTAAACTAATTTATATGGTAGGTGCTCCAAGGATGTCATTTCCCTCTCTACATCCCGCACCAATTCAGGACATTCTGGCTCCATCATCTTGAGAGGTCTTCGTCCACAGAGAAAACCCACAAAGGCCTTTGTAGGCTAGCACTGGGGCTCCATCTTCTGTGAGGGACCGCTCAGGGAGCATCCTCCTTTCTGGCTAGCTGGTCTATATTCAGAGAGATTTCTTGCCATACGTAAGGGGACAGATATCTGATTAATAAATATGCAATTCTACTATACTGTGGTCTTAGAATCCATGGGAAGCCAGAGAAGCAGTACAAGCATTTTCATAAGATGGGAGGAAGTGGAAATGTCTGCCAATTTCTTGTCCTCTCTAAGCCTCAGAAGATCCTCCAGTAGCTAGCATGGTGGGTTACAGCTAATCACAAGGCTAGTTGTTTAAACCCCTCAGCTGCTCACTTAATTCTTGAGGTAAAGCATTAACGAAATGCTATTCCTTCTGGAAACCACGAAGAGTCGTTGCGTGTTGAACATGGTTGCTATGTGTCAGAGCTGGCTGAAAGGCAGTGAATTTGGGTTTGGGCTTCTTGGAGTCTCAGGTTCCTGACTGGAAAAACAGGGCAGCAAGATGGTGCAGGTGAAAGCATTAGGGACGGCCATGCCGTCTGTAGCTATCCTTTTCTATTAATGAAGTTAGCAGCCTCCTTGCCTGATTCAGCTGAATCCTTTGATGGTCACTTGAACACCCAATACAGTGTAAAAGAAATGAGAAAGTTGGGGCTGAGCCCCGGGGGTGTAAGTGGTTGAGTGCGGGGCTGTGGCTCACAGGCTTGGCGGTTCAAATCCAGTGGTGGCTCTCAGGAGCAGCGCTGGGTAGCTCCCATGACCAACAGAGGGCAGTGATGCCCCCCCCAAAAAATAAAAATTAAAAAAAAAAAGAAATGAGAAAGCATTTCCACACGATACAGGTCAAGCTCCAGGGAAACACCTTATTCTTTGACTCATTTGAAAAAGAAATGAACTTTGCTCTTCTTCCCCATTTCTCCATCATTTCTTGTTTAGTAGACTACTGTATATCCCCCATCTAAGTATTTTCTTGGTCAATAATTCTCTAAAGAAAAAGTCATGGGGCACTAAGCTAATGATTTTCAGCTTTACCCCCATAGGGAAATACCACTAGTTCCAGGCATATCTCAGTAACCATTTTGTTACCTAATATAAGGTTAATATAACTTACAGAGTTTTAAAAGAAAGAAAAATGGATGTCAGGAATGTTAAACTCTTTTAGTCATTCCAATTTACTGATGATATTAGATAACTCTAATAGCTGTAATCAAGAGATACGTGCTATGTGTGTGGTAGTTAATAATCTGGTATCAATCTGAGAGTGAATGGGGTGGAGTCTGGCCTATCAATCAAAATATAATCAACGAGGCCTCTGTGTGGGCATGGCTTTATTCTGAGAATTAAGGGAAATATGATTTTTCATCCTTGGAGGTGGGAGATACACACACTCTCTCTCTGCTCACTTCCTGTGAGACAATCTTGAGGAGAAGCCACATGAACCTACCCTGACGCCCTGAACCCTGGACCTGAAGAAGTCACATGGAGACCCCTGCTAATGCTGAGATGCTTAGCAGGCTTCTGAATCTATAAGACTTCCCACCCTCTGACCTGTGAACATGCTTCTTTGGCGTTATCCCATGTGTTTCATGAGTCTGAAGAGGAATTTATAGATTGGTATCAGACATATAGGCCGATATCAGAATTATGGGCTTGGACTGGACTGGGTTGAGATGCTTTCTTAATGTACAATTACCCTTTATATAAAACTCTGTCTTACACACAAGAGTGTATATGAATTTGTTTCTATAGTCTACCGGGACTGACACAAAGTGTTATCCCCTTTTCATTTGAACTGTCCCATATGTTTAATGGCAATATGCATAATTACATTAACACTATCCACACGTTTGCCAGACAGTGATTTCATGGTGAAACTGTTGACCTCCCACATGATTTTTTGGTTGTTTGCTATGTACATGGGGGAATGTTAAAAATGGAATTTTAAAACAAAGGAATCTTTCCATAAACTTTTTTTAAGCCCCCTCATCTACGAACAGCCTGGTCATACATAAAATGGCATGCCCTATATCATAATACCTTTCTTTGCTTTGGCATTAGAAATTTCCCTAAAAGATACTCACTCTAAAGTGGAATTAAAAGTGGCAAGTTTCATAGTTCTTTAAGTATGTTGACAAATTTTTCCCAGAAATGCAAGAGTAATGTAAATACCACCACTTCCAAAGCCTGGAAAACATGGACACCCATTTTTGTTAGTTTTTAAATTTATTAGCCACATCTGTTCTTGCTACTTCACTGTTCAAAAATTTGTACAAAATCAAATCATTTTAACTTGGTTATTCTCCTTTGTTTGCATTTCAGTTTAGTGCTACTTCAGAAGAGTTGGGAAGTACTCTTTTTTCACATTTATATATATATATTATTTTTACCTCAATTTTTTTAACCTCAATTCTTTTCCTGTTTTCTCCTTTGTTAATAGTTCACAAAAGGTCATCATCATCTGCCCGGTGAACTTATATAATATTCTAGTTGATTGCTTCTTTTCAAAATAATTTGAACATGCCATGATTACGGTAAATATCAATGTATCATCTATTATAAGTACCTCACGTCTGCTATTGTGAATCAATTTAGTGTGTTTTGGCATCATCCCATTTATTTATTTAAGTGAATCAATTTAATGGTAAATATTGACTCCCCAATTCATTGTGAACCTTTCCTTCTTCCTCAGATCATCAGCCATGGTTGCTTCTCTGTCTGCCCAGACAACTGTCATCCTGGTGTTGCTAAGAAGCCTGCCTCTTAGGTTGCCTAAGTCAAATGCTGAGGCTGCATCGGCGCTTTGTAGTCACATCTCATTGTCAAATAGAAATGAACAAATCTGTATCGTAGAGCCTTCTCAGAAGCACTGTGCATGCATTATCTTGCCGAATGCTCTCAATAACGCTGTGAGGTGAGCAGTCGGGCTGCTGTATTGTCAAGGCTCAGAGACACCAGTGCTTTAATAATCTCCACTACCCAGGCCCAAACCCAGGGGAGTGAGTGGCCAGCATGTCCTCATTTTAAAGCCTCTTTCCTTTATAAAGTCTCTTTTCCTTATACCTTTGCACTGGAATTCCTCACATCCCTACACCCTGTGCTCTCACAGCAATGGGGGAGTTGGAAATGTGCCCCAAAGGAGCATGCAGTACCCAAAGAGGAGGGTGCAGAAGCCTGTCCTCTCGCCATTCTCAGGGACTGAGGTGTTCGCTAAGAGCCTAAAGTGAACAGCACCCACACGTCTGCCTCTTTTCCACTTGGGACCCAGACTGAGCCAATCTCCACACCAACAGGTGGAGGCTGAATAAATGGGGGGTGTCTGCCTCCTGCCTTCGTCAAATTTAAATTAATGTTGAATGTATACTCCATGTAGGGCACCGTGATAAATACCACTTCGACTTGTTCAAGCTGTTGTTGTTCAGAATTGAGGGACTATCTTCATTTTACAGATGAAGCAATAGGGCAGAAAAGTACCTTGTTCAGAGCCACTCACATCATCTCACATGCATCACTGTTGAACTCAGAAGACAGATTCAGTCCCTTTTGCCCAGAGGCTCTCCACATCCCAACTCTTACAAGAGGCTTCAGTGAGCCAGCAAAATGTTCTAGCTGCTGGTGATTTATGAACACTCAGACAAACCCTATCTCTGTCAGAGTACAGCTGTCTTCCGTAGGCTTTCCAATGATTAATTTTTTGAAAGTAGATCACCAAGACGTTTCCCCCAGGGCACCTCTGAGTTGAGTTGCACCACTGACCAGCACGTTAGCTCTTTGCGCCATGCAGGGATGCCACTGAGGACTTCTCGAGGCCCAAACTGTCACACTGCCATCTAGTCCATTATGACTGCTGCCCCTGTGGGGTGTCCAAGACTGTAACGCTTTAGAAGAGGAGAAAGCCTTCTGTTTCTCCTGAGTAGTGGCTGGCGATTTAGAACTGCTGCCCTTGTGAGAAACAGCGCCAATGCCTAGCCAGTATGCCACCGGTCCTCTTTACTAGCTCCCTGTGAATCATGGGCCCGGCCAGAAAGCTGTGGAGCACTTGCATGGTGCCGAGCCCATCCCCTCAGAAAGACTGAAGACCGCTACGATAAACACACTTCTCCCCTCCAGGGGAATAAGTTTGATTCCCGCTCCCCACCCACCCCCCCTGAGCCTTCCCCAGATTCAAATTGAGTTTCCAGGAATACACAATAAAACCTTCAGAATGATCAACCTTGAAGAGAAGAAAACAAATGCACCTAACCCCCTAACTACTTCTTTTATTTTACTGTGTTGTAGTTTCAGGGATTTTTTTTTTCGTGTTTTAATTTTTTAAATAATTTTATTGGGGGCTCTTACAACTATTATAACATTCAGCACATCATCTGTGTCAAGCACATTTGCACACATGTTGCCACATACATTTCCAAACATTTTCCATTTGAGTCCTTGGTATAAGCTCCTCTTTAAAACAAAAAACAAAAAACCTCCTCTTTCCCCTCCTCCCTTTTTTTTAAATGAATCATTTTGTTGGGTACTCATACACCTCCCCTCATGATCCATACATAGATCAGTTGTGTGCGGATCTCATTTGCACAATTGTTGCCATCATCACTCTCAATATATCCTCCCTCCACTTAGGCCCCCAGTTCCACCTCCCCATATTTCCCTTCCTCCCTCCACCCCATGAACCTTTAATAATTTACAAATTGCAATTTTATTTTGTACACTGTCCAATGTGTCCCTTCACTCACTTCCCTGTTGGCCATGTCCCAGAGAGGAGGTTATATGTAGATCCCTTCAACGTTTTGATCAAACAGGCACCACACTCACCCTTTATCTCAGAGAGGTTAGGGAAAACGGCTAAGGTTAATGACACGATTTCATCTGTAGACTAGGCGAGTGAACACAAACTGCAGTTTATGAGTGATTACAAGAGGCAGGTGGGAGGGAGGAGGGAAGGCGGTGTGTTGCTTAAGGGACTCGGAGCTTCTGTTAAGGGGCCAGGAGAAACTCGTAAGGGGATACAGGCGATTGTAACACACTGTGATGAATACTGTCCGTGTCACTGTGCATGTTCATGTAATGAATGTTGAAAAACTAAAGGCCTTGCTCTATCTATGCTTATTAAAGTAAAATAAAATAAAATAGAAACATCTCTCACTTGATTGGAATGTAACTGGTCCAAGACTCTTCCCAGGTTGCCAGCCTGTTTCCCTCTGGCATCCAAGACAAACTCAGGAGGACCATAGTGTATGCTGTAATGTCACATTTGCTGTTAGTCTTGTTTCTGAGGGGAAAGCTCATTATATGAATGAGAAATCAACTGTGAGGGACTCAGTGCTTGAAGTCTTTCTGGAGAAAAAACCCTGAATATCTTGCATTAACCTCTTTCTGCAAAGCAGAAAAATGCATATCCCAGACACCAAAGGCTATATTTCCATTCCCACCCCTACCCCCCAATTCCTACCTGGGGTCTTCTAGTTTAGTCATGATGCCACACCCATTATTCAGCACTTCCTTTCTGTGTACCACACTTTACACACATCAGCCCCAGTTTCTAGCACCAACCTGTCTGGAGACAATGTTGCCACCTCACAACTGAGCAGGGAGACACGGCAAGTGGGGTATGGTCCCTGAAAATCCACTCGGGTCCACCAGGTCCCAAGTCCCTTCTCTCATCCCTGCCTCTGTGGGCTGAACTAACTGTCTATGGATTAAAAACCATCAGAAGTTTCTGATCCCCGGCATCTCTACCTGACTTGTTGCTCAGAAAGACATGCGTGCAGGCGCACGCGCGCGCGCACACACACACACACACACACACAAGGAAACATTCTGGCATGCATTCATTATCTCAAAAAGTTCCCATCATGTCCCCAGTAATCTGCACAAAATTGGATTTTACAGGGTGCCAGATCACCCTAATCATTAGAGCCTCCTTACTCCTGCTGGAAATAAAACCAAACTAGCTGGAAGCAAGCAGTGTATCCCCATGTTCCCCAGTCACAGAGCCCTAACCCTGTAGACAATCCCGGAGCCAGTGGTCTGAGCTGTGGGGACAAAGAGGTACTCACAGGCAGCTGGGAGTTGCTTGCTCTCTGTCCTCTCTCTCCCTCTCCTCCTCGGTGACAGTTAAGAGCACAGAGGATGAGATTGCCATTTATGTAGACGAAGTGTCCGCCTCCCCAAAGCCAATCAGAGCAGCTGGCTTTGCATTTATTTACCCACAGCCTCCCCTGGTTCTGCTCCCACCCTGCTCCAGCAGGATCTGCACAAGGGCAGCCGAGCAGCAGAGCTTGTGGGCGCCAGGAGGGGGAAAGACTGGGCCAATAGGCCCTGTGTTCCCTGGTCATGGTGAGGGGAGCTGAGTCGGGGTGTCTCCCAGAGATTCACCCAGGCTCCCCTGGACACTATTCAGGGGATGAGAAAAGGATTGATCCTGTGTAGCAGGAATTGGGCTGGAATGCTGGTGCTGCACCTGTCCCTTTCTGAGGCACACAAACGCTGGAGCCTACGGGCAGGCTTGGACCTGGGCTGGAGGAGTAGGTCACAAAGTGAAGTGAGGAGAGAGTTAACATTTGAAGCCATGTTCCTCTGAGTCTATGTTCCGAATGTTTGCTCTTTTCACTGAACAGGATTCAAAATATAAATTTTTCTCTAGCATGTTTGGGAATCTTTGGGAGTCAGGGCCTCCCTCCTGGGCCTGTCAATGTAGGGGTTGGCTTCTCTCTTTTGGGTGGGTGCAGTGCCACGTGATGTGAGTATAGGACTCCAGCAGGGAGGGGAGCGTCCCTGAGCCACACACAGGGGAGCCAGAGCCCAGGGACTGTCCAGGCACACATGAGGACACATAGATGCACACGCCAGTTTCCTTGGCATGGAGTGAAGAGCCAGAAACTCCCAAGCGCCCCCCCCCTCCCCACACACACACACCACGGAGATATGTTTCTATCCACTGGATTCTATCATTCTTTCCTTCTAGCGGAATCCCTATGAGCTGAAACCCACACAATTGGGCAGGGCTAATAAGCCTTCATCACAGCCCCAGAAGAGGGTGACTGCTGAATGTCCATCCCCAATGTACAGTGGGCCAAGACTGAGCGTGTCCAGCAGGATTTCAGGATAGCAGAATGACAGTAGCAAAGGGTAAGGAGATTAAGCCCAATCTGTTCAGGGACGAGACTGCAGAACCGCCCTCCAACAGGCCAGATCAGCCCAAGGTTACCAAGTGGAGCATCGCCACGGCCACAGCCAGGTTCAGCACAAGCAGCTGGGAGCCCTAGAGAAGGCCAAGCAGGTCGCAAATCTCTCTCAAGTTACTGTCACTCCACCAGTGGGGAGCTCAGGTGCACTGCCTACTTTGAAAAACTGTGGAAACTCACCGGTCCTTTCTGGGGATGCTGGTCATGCAGCCTTAGGGACAGAGGCCATGTGTCAGGCCCCAGCAGGGAGAGCTGACTGGCTCAGCTTCCTCTGGAGGGGTGTCCCCACCCTCAGCCGCCATGAGCAGGGAGAATAGGTACAGAGTGGGGGCTGAACCCTCCGTATATATCCTCTGGGGTTGGATGCTCTGAAAAAAGTGATTATCCCTTAATAGCTAATTAAGGGCTATAACTAAACTAAACTCACTAAGCATTTTCCAGGCCTTAAATATTTGCCAGAGCAGGTATAGTCTCCTTTTTCTCCCAGGGAGTGCTGACAGGTTTGAACCACTGACCTTATGGCTGGCAATCCTTTTACCTGACAGTGCCATCAAGATTCCTGAATTAAGCATTAGGATAAAAAATATTTTAAAAAGATCTTTTTAATACCAAAAGAACTCAATAGGAAAACAGATACTTGACAGAAATGAAAGCTCAAGTGGGCCATAAGTACCCATATCTGAAAAGCAGGTCTTCATTAGTAATCACACAGGCAATTACATTAAAGTGTACAATTAGATTTGAGTTTTATATACTGATTCTCTTCCTTACCATGTTTTGACTCATGCATTCTGTTAGAAGTTTTAATCATATAATTATGAATTAATCTGGATTGCAACATAAACAATTAAATACCTTATTTTTTGGACCATAAGACACACTTCCCCCCCTAAAAAACAGGTATGGGAACAAAGGTGCATCTTCTGGTCTGAATATGAGGTACCCCAGAACAAGTGTACTGGTATTATTTGGTATCAAATATTTGTTTCTTGTTTTCCCTCTCTAAAAACTGGGCATGTCTTATGGTCAGGTGCATATTATGATCTGAAAAATATGGTAATCGGTGAATTGTGGACATGCTGTGTCAAATTCTTTTACTTTCAGGTATTTTTACATGATCTAAAACTGGGCTGTCCTATGTAGTAGCACACGTGACTGTTGAACACCTGAAATGTTGCAAGTGCAACTAAGAAACTGCTTATTTTCTTTTAATTTTAATAAATTTAAATTTAAAAACAAGAAGGAAAAAATTCTCCCTGCTAAATGCAATTTAACTATAGTTGTTTGCTTTAGTTGTTATCTCACCTATGGTATTTTAGTTATATTATATTATGTTTTTTTGTTATATTATAGTAAGTGCTTTTTATTTATTTAAGGGGACTACTAAAAATCTGAAACGACCCTATGACTTGTTTTATTTTACAGATAGTGCTTTTTCAGAACTTTCAAGACATTATTAAATATAACCAGTAAGCAGTCTTACCATCATGAACTTGAAAAGGAATACTTCTGACATTTCACTCTGAAAAATGATGTTTGCAAAACAGAATGATGTTTGCTTTAAGGTTTTATTGAGAATGCTTTAGTAATTAACTTGATTTAAATTTTCAAATGTTTTTCTGCATATCAAGGGTAAATCCGATGGTTTTCTTCCCCTCCATTGCTAGCATGATGGGTGACATTGGTGAAATAGCTAATATCTAAGCATTCTCTAATTAGTGGATAAAAGTGTGGTGTATTAACATTTTGTATGGAATTTTAAAATATCATGAATAAAATGATCATTTTCCTTCTTAAACTTTCTTTCATTAGTTTAAGTGTCAGATCCTATTGGCCCAGAGACTGATCTTGAACTTATTTTTCCCTCCTTGGTTCTTTGCAATAATTTGTATAATTTTGTTCGTTGAGTTTATGTGGATGGAAATTTGTATAATTTTTCTCATTGAGTTTATGTGGATGGAAATGAGTGATGCCCACGTCCTCATAGATGTCCTCGGATGCATGTCCACACAGCATGGATGTATGGACAGGCTAATACATGGCTTCACGCCTAAATGATAAGATATGTCTATAAAAATTACTAAATAACATGTAAAGAAAGCTAGAGGAGGTTTTCCCTGAACATTAAACCATCTCTGCCCCTAAGGGATGGCAGGGTTCATGAATAGATCTGCTGCTGGTACCGCTGAGGAAAACAGGTAGAACTTTAACAGTCTACACAGTCACACAAGTAGTTTTCGTGGAATTAATTTACTATTGTATAGAATGAGAAAAGTAAATTAGAATTTACTATTACATAGAATGAACGAAGTAAATTAGAATTTACTATTAAATAGAGATAGTCCAGCAAGAACAGAAAGCAATTCTAAATATATATAAGCCAACAGAAGAACCATAAATATATAATGCAAATCTTGATACAACTGTGGGGAGAAATTAACGAGTCCCTTACTTACTCAAATGACGGAGTGGAATGGTTAACGCTCTGCCTGTCTTCCTCAGCAGTGCATGCAATAGCTATTCTTGAAGGATCAGGGTTGAATGAATTCTGAAATGACTTGCTGCCAGCAAAAAGGGCACCGCATGTGAACCCAATGAACTGTATCTCCAGGCTTGCTAAGGACAATTCAAAAGGCATCTATTTCTTCAGAGCAGATTCCCTCCTGGGGGACTGGATCGTCAAGAGCTCAAATGAGAGGATTCATATTCAAAAGCAATAGAGTCCTTCAGGGCACTCCATGGGAGATTGGTATGGGAGATAGGGTCACTATAGCTCATCACTGCATCTGTATCATCTTGCCCTCCTTGAGGCAAGACCCTCTGCAACTCTCAGTTTCTACTCTACATACACCCAGCTTCTTTCTTCACTTCGATTTTTCCTGCCTCCCACCATTCACACACCCTACCTGTCTACCACTCTGCCTGCTCCATCCCTCTGGGCCCCACTCCCAGATCTTCACGATGGTTGTATAAACACTTCATGTGGTGCTTAGTAGAGAGTCTGAAGCATAAGAGTGACTTTAAAATGCATCACCTTCCTTTCATGAGCCAATAGAGGTGATGGATTGCAAACTAAGAGCAGTTTTAGTTCTAATAACATCTCTACTAATTGTGAGGTAGAGTCTCAGGGTGGTTACCCTGTCCAGCCGCTAACCAAAAGGCTGGAGGTACCACAAGAGAAAGAACTGGTGATTTACTTCATAAAAGTCAGCTATTGAACACGCCATGAAACATGGATCTTCTTTGACACACGTGAGGTCACTTGTGGAATCCACTTGACACTTGATAGCACCTGGTTTTAATCTGGGAGATCTTGTGGCATGTTCCTCACCTTCTGGGTCTCAGTTTTCCCATTTATGAAATGGGAATAAGACAAGAGGTAAAGGATATGAGTCCCTTATAGGAAGAGCCAACACACGGTAACATTCAGAAGTTGTTATTGCCATCCAAGTTCAACAAAGAGGTGATGGTTTCTCTTCAAGAATTACATCTTATGGTGACGATTGGAATCAGCATTACAAGTTGATAGGGAAATCTTTCATCTCTCCATACACAAGAGGGTATTCCCCAAAACTGGAATTGTGCTGGGCAAAGCAGAGCTTTCATTGCATACACATTTCCCCCCACAAGGCAAGCAGCAAACAACTCGCCCTGAGCTAATGCACCTAGTGGCATCACCTGGGAAGGTTCTCTCTGGTCACAGTGAATTTTTTTGTGAAAGCAGTTTTGCTCAAACCTCATGTCTTTTGATGGCTGATTTAAGAGAACAGAGTATGTCTGCAAAATTTTGTTTCCTGCTTGGGAAAGATACCACAGAAATTGTGCTGTTGAACTCAGCTTACAAGGACAAGGCTATAGGGAAAAACTCAAGTATACCCATGTTTTTCTCATTTCAAAAAAGGTGAAATGTCAATTGATGATAAATTTCATTCTGGACACCCATAAACTTCCCAATCAGATAAAAATGTCAACTCTTCATGCATTTGGAGTTCATTATACCAAGTCTGACTGTTAGTCAAGCTTTCTATTTAGAAGATCTGCAAAGATAGCATAACAGCGTGTGACAAAAATGACCTGATGGGTGGTAGGTGGGGGCTGGCTTTGCCACTACAACTATGTCCTCACTCAAGTAGCCATCTTAGTATGCCAGTTCTTGGCAAAAAACACCATGTCTCTGTTACCCCAGGTACTTTACTCACCTGACCTCATTACATGTGACTTCTTTTTGTTTCTGCAAATGAACAGGAATATGAAAGAACTGCAATTTGGCAATGTAGAAAAGGTGAAGAAGAAAACCGAGGGAGGTGCTGTCAGCCTTCCAAATGGATGAATTTGAAAAATGTTTCTAAGAATGGAGTTGCAGATTTCATAAATGTGTGAAATGTGATGGATAATATTTTGAAGATGATAAGATTGTTTTGTGGGGGAAAATTAAATACATAGTTATTGGGAGGGGAGATCTGGGTTTTTTTTTTTTGTAGGATGCCACCTATCTCACTGCCTTCATATCACTAGATTTATTTATAAGTAGATGGTACAAGATGCCCAAAAGAGATCACATTCCAGAGAGATGCAACTTTTATCAGGGTTAGACAGAGGAAGTAATTATATATATTGATCATCTTCCATGTGCTGAGTATTGCCCATGTTTTCTAAATTAACCCTCACAACGATTTGGCAAAATTATTACTGTCATGAGCCCTCATAGATTTGACTTATATAGTAAACCTGCATGACAGAGTAGAACTGACCCCATCAAACTTTCTGGGCTCTAATCTTCACAGGAGCAGATTACCAGGTCAGTCTCTCAAAGAGCCATTGGATGGGTTCAAACTGCTGACCTTTCACTTAGCAACAGAGCATTTAACCATTGTACTGCCAGGGCTCCTTCCTCAATTCCCTGCCATCAAGTCAATTTTCATTCATAGTGATCTTACATGACAGGTGAATTGCCCCCATGGGTTCCTGACACTGTAAATCTTTTTTTTAAATCATTTTCTTGGGGGCTCATACAACTCTTACCACAATCCATATATACATCCATTGTGTGCCAAGCACATTTGTACATTTGTTGCCCTCATCATTCTCAAAACACTTGCTTTCTATCTAATCCCGTGCCATTAGCTCATTTTCCTCCCTCTCTGCTAGCTTTCCCTCATGAACCCTTGATAACATATAAATTATTATCACTTTATCATCTCTTCCCTTGTCCAATGTCTCACTTCCCCCACTTCCCCGCTGTCTGTCCCCCAGGGAAGAGGTTATATGTAGATCCTTATAATCAGTTCCTCCTTTCTACCCCACTTTCTCTCCACCCTCCTAGTATCGTTACTCTGATCACTGGTCCTGAAGGGATCATCTGTCTTGGATTCCGTTTTTCCATTTCCAATCTGTACCAATGTACATCCTCTGGTCTAACTGGATTTGTAAGGTAGAATTGGTATCATCATATCGGAAGGAGGCATTTTACAGGAGCAGAATGCCTCTTTTCCCCAGGAAGCAGCTGCTGATTCTTAGCTGATGACCTTGTAGTTAGCAGCCCAGCGTGCACCACCCGCAGGGCTCCTTGCTAAGTACTACTAAAATCCTCTGTACAGTGGGAAGAAATGAAGTCCCCCAATCACATAGAATAGTATTTCAGGCAGTTGAATCCACATCTGTCCGATCTTTGCTCCAGAACCCTATCATGAAATCATCCCCAGCATCTCACTGAATGTCAGTTCCGTGGTTGATTGTGTTTGAGCATGTGAAGGTACCAAGGGTTCAGACTCCACAAACCCAAAAGCATTTCCAGCCTTCAGTAGAAGAGAAGGCACATTGCTTCTAATAATCGCCATTCCTCAAATGAGTTAACGTTTAAGTAAAAGTACAGGAGTGAGGGATTGGAGATTCAGAGTACAAAGGGTATCATTTTTCAACAATAATAATTTGATTAAGTACAAAGCCATGCACTTACTTGCTGGGAATTCTAATTCTTTACAGGTCTATGCTCCTTTGTGGGATTTTCCGGCATTGGAAAGTGAAGCAAACAAGGGGGAAAAATGCAGACGGATTTAGGGCTCAGGAGGGTAACTCTTCCTGCAGCTCTAAACCCACGTGTCCCTGTCCTTGCAATTTCAGCTTAGTAAGCTAGTTAAATTTTAATTTCTGATGGTGAGAAAGGTCGGTAAATCAGACAAACATAGTAGTTCCTGTTTGAGGAGCACATAAAAGCTCAACTGACATGCCTATTTATTTCTTCAGAAACTCTGAAAAAAATTCTTATAATGGAATTCTCTAAACATACACAATTCATCTCCAATTTTCAAAAATAGTACCACTTTAAAATTACATCCCCACCAGAGAAGCTGATGAGCTGCAGCACTTTGGCATGTGAAGTGAGCTTCGGAGAGTCTCTCCTGCCCTATGAAGCAGCCCAAGGCCCGCTTCGGGTCTTCCCCACTCTCCTCTTGGAAGATCCCCCTAAGCTTGTTGGTGCAGACAAGCCTCCGGACCTCAGGTTTCCCGTTCTCTTCCCAAAGTCATAGAAATGATGGATGCAGATGCATACAACAGTCGGTTGAACAAGATATCGACAGATTTCTAGAAACCACAATAAGGCAGAGTTTTATTTGAAGCTAAAGCAGAGCTGTGGTCTTCGTAATGTACGTTAGAATCATCTAGGAAAAAAACTGTTTTTGGTTTTGCTTGGGGTCATTTTAGGTTAACTTGCAGAGGGAAAGTGTGTCCTTAACTTGGAAGGGACTCCAGGTAGGACAAAGAACAGAGTGGGTGTGTACCTGTGCTCAAGACCATTCATTAAAGGAGACAAATCAGCCAAGATCAAAGGACTGGCTCTCAGGGAGCATGTTGTCACATGCTATCAATGTGATCCAGAGGGGCCGAAGGGAGCAGGTCTCAAGCATCAAAGAACAAGAATCACATCATTACGAATGAGGGGGAGAGCAGGGTGGGGACCTAAGGCCCACTGGTGGGTAATTGGTCACCCCTTTACAGGGGAGTCACAGGGAGGAGACAGACCAGTCAAGGGGCATCCAGGCAGTGATAATGCCTACAAGCTTCCTTTAGTTCCTGAAGCCTTTCTCCCCCCAACTATCATGGTCCCAACTCTACCCTACAAATCCAGATGGACTGGAGAAGGTGCACTAGTAGAAATGGGAGCTGGAGACATGGGGAAACCAAGATGAATGAGCCACTTCAGCCCAGTGGTGAGATTGGAGCTGCTGGATGGGTAGAGAGAAGGTGGGGTAGAGAGACGGAACCAACTGCAAGGATATACACATAAGCTCCTATTTAAAGGAAGGACATCAAAGGAGTGGGTTGGGGGAGAGGTCGGGCAGTGTAAGATATGACAGAACAATAAGAATTTACAAAGTATTGAGGGCTGGTGGGGAAGGGAGAGCAGGGGGAGAGGGGAAGGGATGGAAAAGCCAATACTCGGGGCTCAAGGGAAAAGGCGGATGATTGGAGAACAACAATAGCAGCGGACATGTGAAGGTGCCTGGCACGGTTTGTTTATTTATGTATTGTGCAAAACGATTTTTGAGCCCCCAACAAAACGATTGTTAATTAAAAAATATTTCCCTGTTTTAAAATGGAATCATGTGTTTTACTAATTTTTCATTAAAAGGGCACATATATTCTAAAAAAAAAGTCAGCTATGACCCCCTGAGCCCCTACATACAGCAGAACGCAACCCTGAACCGTCCTGCATTGGCCTTACAATTGTTCCTATGGCTGAGGCCATTGTTGCAACCGTCATGTCAGTTCATATCATTGAGGACCTTCCTCTTCTTCACTGTTCTTCCACTTTACCAAGCAGGAGGCCCTTCTCCAAGGATTGGTATCTTCTGGAAATATGTCCAAAGTATGCAGGGGAAAGTCTTGCCAGCCTTGGCTCCAAGGAACGCTGTTTTCAGTACAGATCAGTTTGTCTTTTTCACAGTCCATGGTCCTTCCAATATTCTTCATCACCATAATTCAGATGCATCAATATTTCTTTGGTCTTCACTAGTGAATGTCCAAGTTTTACATATATATGAGGCAATGGATAATACCAGGACTTGAGTTAAACCATTCAATGCTGACTCACATCAACCCCCTGTGGGTTTTTTGAGACAATTTACAGGAGTACAAAACCCTGTCTTTGACCTGCTGGTGCTTTCGAACTGCCACCATGCAGATTATAGGTCAACGTGTAACCACTATACCACCAAGGCTCCCATGGTTTGGCTAGGGGCACTTAGTCCTCAAAGTAGCAGCCTTGCTTTTCAATACTCTAAAGAAGTCTTGTACGGCAGATATTCCCCGTGCAACATGTATTTGGATCTCTTGACTGCTTCCACGAATACTGATTGTGGATCTAAACAAGGCAAAATCCTCGACAACTTCAAACTTTTCTTCATTTATCAGGAAGTTACCTCTTTGTTCAGGTGTGAAAATTTTAATCTTCTTTACATTGAGATTTGAGGGCACAATCCTAGCCCTTCCTTAGCAACTGTTTCAAGTCCACCACCTGTTCAGCAAGCGTGATTGTGTCATTTGTATATCATAGGTTGTTAATAAGCTTTCTTCTGATCCGGATGTCACATTCTTCATTATATAAGCTAACTTCCGTGATTATTAGCTCAAATATAAATTGAATAAAGATGATGAGAGAATACAACCGTGATGCACACGTTTTCTGATTTTAAACCACTCAGAGTTCCCTTGTTCTATTTTTTTGTTTTTTGGGGGTCATCACTGCCTTCCGGTGGTTGTGGCTCCTGAGAGCTGCCACTGGATTTGAACCGCCAAGCCCATGGGCCGCAGTCCCACATTCAACCACTTACGCCACAGGGGCTCAGCCCCTCCTTGTTCTATTTTAATAACTGCCTCTTAATTCATATATAATTTCCTCATGAACACAATGAAGTGTTCTGAAATTCCCATTCTTCTCAAGGATATACATAGTTTATTATGGACCACACAGGAAAATACCTGGGCATACGCAATAAGACACAAGTAAACATATTTCTGGTATTCTCTGCTTTGGTCAAAGAGCTATCTGACATTAGCAAAGATGTGCCTCATCTGCTGTCCTCTTCTGAATCAAGTCTGAACTCCTGGCAGTTCCCTGTCAATGTGCTGTTGCAATCTTTGTTGGATGATCTTCAACAACATTTTACTTACATAGGCTATTAATTATACTGCTTTATAGCTTGAACATTCTATAAGGTCATCTTTCTTTGGAATGGTATAAACATGGATCTCTTCTGCTCAGTTGTCTAAGTGGCTGTCTTCTAATTTTTTTTTGGCATAGATGCATGAGTACTTCCAGTGCTTCCTCAACTTGCTGAAACATTCCTGTTGGTGTTCCAAAGAATTCTTAGAGCCTTGTTTTGGGGCGAATGTTTTCTCTTTAGAATGAACTTCATCATTCAGCACATAGGTTCTTGCTCATCTGCTTCCTTTTGAAAAGATGCATTGTTGACTAGTTCTTTTCGCTACAGTGGCTTTGCGTATGCTTTCCATCTTCTCTCGGTGCCTCTAGCATCAGTCACTATTTTGGTACTTTCTGTGTAATGCACTATTTGGATCTTTCAAGATTCTCAATGTAGAAAACAAAAACGCTCATCTAGACCAATAAATGACACCATGATAAACAGATAAAAGATGGAAGGTGCCAAGTATTTCACTTTCCCTGGCTCCACAGTCAGTGCTTATGAAAGCAGAAGTCAAGAAACCAAATACCAGGACTGGACAACAAGCTGTCAGATAACAAGCAAAGGGGCATCATCAGTTTTTCCTAGTCCCTGAGGCATCCTACGCAGGCAAACTGCTTACCTCACTCACCTCTGGGAGACATCTTTGCGTGGGCAGCTTGGAACAGCCTGACACAAGCTAAGTCACTTAATTTTGTTTTTTCTGATTTTTGTTCCCTCTCACTTTCTCCTTTCTGGTTTTAGTCTCTGGTGCCTATTCCCCCCCCCCCCCCCCAACTGTTTCCCCCCCGCCTCCTCCCCCTCGCCTATACAGCACATGTGATCTCAGAACAACATAATCAAAGACTGAGTTTCCAAGACAGAAGCTGTTTTAGCATCTACTTTTTACATTTTTCTTCAATTTTGGTACTTCTGTTTTATTACAAAACTCCCATAATATTTTTGCAGTTCTCTCTTACTTCCTCTTTGAGTGCCCTCTGCCAGGGCAGCCGCACTTCTGAAAACACTCATTCCTCTCAAGCTAAAACAGGTAGCTCTTTAAATCCTAACAAAATCACCCAAACAATGGCCTTTTCTTTTTTCCTCTTGTCCCCTCTCTGAATTCACTGACACAACTATATTCACGATGCCATATAGCATCATAGATTAGCAGCCACAGGCAGAACTTTTTTCTGTGTGTGTGTCCCTTATCTCCCTGCGATACCACCAATTATTTTCTTTTTCTCTCTTTCTTTTTCTTCATGAAATATATTTCAGTGGAACTTGTAATTCTGTTACTCCTCTTAAAATACATTTTCTACTATCTATACAAATTTGTCAGCCTATCTAGACAGCTAGTTATTATAACTGTCATTACTTTTATTTTTCCTCACTTTTCATCCACTCTCCCTTCCCCCTCTTGCCTATATTTTACCCCTTTTCTTACATTTCACCAATGTATATATTTTCAGCTCCTCTGAGATCTCTACTATGTCACTAAAGAGAGCCAACTACCTCTACACTACTCAATAGCTCACCCAGCACTGATAGCTGTACCGTAAGGCTGAGGTAAGAACACTCAACCATGGTAGACCAATAAAATCAAGAAAAACAGGTATGAATTACTGAAAAATCAACTAAATCCAAAAGAGTTCTCCAAAGAAAAGCACCTGAAACTAACAGATGAAAAATTCAGAAAATGATACTCAAGTTTCATCAAGAGACGTGGGCTGAACTCAAGAGAACAATAGAAGAAAATGAAAAGCTAAAACCTTTATACATAAAAGAATTCCCAAAGACAAATAATAATATAACAGAATTGGTGCAACACACTTAAGGACTTGAGGAATGGAATGAATGAAGTGGAAAATTGAATTATCCAGCCTGAAGACAATGACTCTAACTATAATTGACAATAGAAATCATCATCCTTAACAACAGAAAAGAAAAGAAATCAGAAGAAAGCATGAAATGATATTGGACATTATCAAGAGAAACAACTTATCTCTCATTGGCATCCTGGAACTAGAAGAGATTTAAAAATCGACAGAGAAAATTGTATGAAAAATCATAGAAGAAAACTTCACAATATCACAAAAGAGTAGAAATCAAATAGTCAAGAAGCTGAGAGAACTCTATACAGGTTAGGTTCCAAAAGAAAAACATGACACATTGAACTTCAAGGAAAAAGAGAATCCTGAGGACTAATAGAGAAAAAATAAGGACAGCCTATAAAGGAAAATGAGTATGCATAAACTCAGACTTTTCATCAAAAACTATGAAGGCCTGAAGACAATGGAGTGACATATATAAAATTCTGAAAGAAAAAAATTGTGAACAAGAATCTTATATCTGACAAACTTATCCCTCAAATATGAGGGAGAAATAAAGGCATTTTGAGATTAGGAAAAACTAAAGGAACTCCCCCAAGCAAAGACAGAATTTAAAAAAATACTAATCAGGTCACGATGAATAGAGAATCACCTATAACAGCAGACAAACTTCAAAGCATCAGACAAGGAAACACCACTGAGAAAACAAAATAGTGAAAGCAGAACTCAAGGCAACACAGAAATAGAGGAACAAAGACAATGGTAAACACACACATAAAAACAAGCACAACAAAATGACCTACATATATTAATAATGACATATATTAATAATAACACATCATACCAAGGGGTTAGATACATCATTCAAAAGACAATGAGTAACAGACTGGATTAAAAAACAAGATCCATGAAAATACTTCCTAAAAAACACACATCTTAAACTCAAAGACAAATAGACTAAAAGCAAAAGATGGTGAAAAATTGACCAAGCTAATGGCAACCATAAAAGGTTAGGGGTATCAATATAAACTTTTGAAAAATGATGCTTTACATTTAAAATCAGAAGGGGAAATGAGAATGGACACTACATAATGACTAAAGGAACAATGCACCTAGAAGATAGGACCTAATAAAAATATAAGCACCAACAAAAAAATCTTTAAAATACATTAACTTCTCAGGGTAGTAGAAAATAGAAATAAACAGCTCAAAATAATAGTAGGAGATATAAACACACCACTCTCAAAGTTATCGGAAAAGCAGCTCAATAGAGAAGCAGAATTGCTAACCAGAACAATCAACCAACTTGATGTCCTAGGCATATACAGAGCACTAAACCCAATATCAACATAATATACATTCTTTTAAAGTACACATGGCTCAGCATTGAAGTTGCAGCTCGGGGAGTGAGAGATGCCGGACCAGAGCACATGGGAACAAATGAAGGGGGAGGAAGAGAGAATGGAGCGTAACCTGGCCCACCGAGCCTTGAGTACGATATTTCCACTTAGACCAGCCTATGCACAAAGAGTATCATATGGCTGACTCCGCTATGAAATACAGCTTCCCTCACTGACCCAAGGCCCTTCGGGGTCAACAATGGAGAAACAGGGTCAGGATTATACCCTTTCTGACCCAACCACACCATGGCAAAATACTGAGTGTGCAACAGAGCATGGAGTTCCCCCTGGAGTGCCAATGGTATACTTTGGGGTCAGGGAGTGGCACCCTTCTGACTCAAATGAGGGACACACCTGGAGGTCAATGAACAGACCTTGAACTATTTATAGGTTTTTATATTGTTATTTATATATATAGGACATTGGGTTTTTTTTGGTTGTTATTGTTTTATTTTCTTTAGTTGCTTCATTTTTGGATGCTTTTTTTTTGTATGAATTGTTATCGCTGCAGGTCTATCCTGATAAGAGAGACTGGAAGTATAGTCTGGAGGTGAAAATGGCAGGACTGATAGTTCCAGGGGGGACATGGGAGATGGGGGGGGGAGGGGGAAAGGAGGTGGTGTTGACCGGCCCAGGGTAAGGGAACAACGATTGACTCAAAATCAGTGACAAGGTGGGTATGAGAGGTCTGATAGGGATTGATCAAGAGTAATGTAACAGAGAGAAAATGCTGAACCCAAATGGAGGCTGAGTATGATAGTGGGACAAGAAGAAAGTAAAAGGAAATAGAGGAAAAAACTGGGGGGTAAAGGGCATTTATAGAGGTTTAAATACAAGCATGTACATAGGTGCATATATTTATATGTGACGATGGGGAAATAGATCAATGAGCATGTACTTATAAGGTTAGTAGTAGGAGAGCAGATGGGCATTGAACCTCCCCTCAAGCACTTCCTCAGTGCAAGAACATTTTATTCTATTAAATTGGCATTCCATGATGCTCACCTCCTGACCCAATAACTGAATACAAATATGTGCATAACAAAGGTGATGAAGAAAAATGATGATGCCCGGTTATCAAAAGATGTAGCATGTGGGGTCTTAAAATCTTGAAAGTAAACAAGCAGTCATCTAGCTCAGAAGCAACAAAGCCCACATGGAAGAAGCACACCAGCCTGTGTGACCACGAGGTTTCGAAAGGATCTGGTATCAGTTATCACAAAACTAAAAATTATATCATTATAAATGGGGGAGGGCAGTACAGATTGGAGACACAAAGCCTATCAATAGGTGAAATGACATCCCCTTACTGAGGGGTTGCAGGGAGGAGATGAGCCAGTCAAGGTACAGTGTAGTAACAATGAAATATGCAAATTTCCTTTAGTTCTCAAATGCCTCCTCCCACTCACTATCATGATCCCAATTCTACCTGACAAATCCAGCTAGACCAGGCAATGTACACTGGAGTCAGAATCTTGGGGTATTTAGGATAAATGATCCCTTCAGGACCAGTGGTGGGAGTGTTGATACTGAGAAGGTGGAGGAATGGTGAGAACCAATTTGAGGGCTCTACACATAACCTTCTTTCTGGGGTACGGACAACAGGGAAGTGAGTGAAAGGACACATTGGACCATGTACGGTATGAAAAAGTAATACAAATTTGTAAATTATTAAGGGTTCATGGGGGAGGGGGGAGGGAGGGGAACCTTAGGGAGCTGGTACTGGGGGCCTAAATAACGGGAAGATGGTTTGAGAGTGATGATGACAACAAGTGTGCAAATGTGGTCTGCATACAATTGATGTATGTATTGATTGTTATTGGAGTTGTATGATCTTCCAATAAATTGATTTATAAAAAAGGAGGGGGAAAGAGGAGCTTATACCAAAGACTCAAGTAGAAAATATTTGGAAATGAATATGGAAACATGTGTACAAATATGCTTGAAACAAATGATGTATGGAACGTTGGTCCCCAATAAAATCATTGAAAAACCCCCACAAAATACACACACACACACACACACACACACAAAGTGCACAAGGCACTTACTCAATAAGGTAAGCCTCAACAAATTCAAAAACACTGATACCCTACAATTCATTTTCTCAAATTGCTACACTATAAAACTGGAAAAGAACAGTAGAATTAACAAGATCATAAAAGCAAACACATGGGGACTGAACAACATGCTATTTAAAATTTATTGGGTATCTTGTCCCCACTTTTATTGAACATTGTACTGGTGGTACAAGCTAACAACATAAGGTAAAGGAACGATATCAAAGATGTTTGCCTGGGGAAAAAAGAGGTAAAACTATCATTATTCACAGATTATGTATAATATAATTATGTATAATATAAATTCACAGATTTTATAACTTTATAAAAAAACTCCAAAAACTCCACAAGAGGAGTGCTGGAAGCGATAGAGGAATGTGGCCGAGTAGAGGACATAAGATCAACAAGCAGAAGTTAAAAGGACTGCAACGTACATCAAATGAGACCACAGAAGAGGAGATCAAAAAACGTAGTACCCTTCACAATAGCTAAAATCAAATTGAAATATCTAGGGATATACCTAACCAAAAAAAAAAAAAACCCAAAAGAATTGTACCAAGAAAACTACAGAACACTATTACAAGAAATCAAGAATAACCTCCATAAATGGAAGAATATCCCATGCTTATTCATTGGAAGATTTAATATAGTAAAGGTGTCAGTCCTGCTCAAGGCACTATATAAGTTTAAAGCAAACTTGATACAAAAATGGACATCTTTCTTCAAAGAATTGGAAAAACTGACTACCACCTTCATATGGAGAGGAAAGAAGCCAGAATTAGCAGAGAACTCTTCAAGAAGAAGGACAAATCAGAGGGCTTCCTCTACCTGACATTAGTACCTATGATACCTCCACAGTGGTCAAAACTGTGGTACTAGTATAACCACCAATATTCAGACCAATGGAAAAGAACTGAAAAATCAGAAATGAAATCATCAGCCTATAGACAACTGATCCTTGATAAGTGTGCAAAAAGTATCAAATGGAAAGCAGGTGCCCTTTTTAACAAATGATGCTGGAAAAAATGGAAATCTACCTGCAGAAAAAATAAACAAGACCCTAATCTCATTCCATGCACAAGAATCAATTCAAGGTGGATCCCAGACCTGGAGGTAAAACCCCAAACTATAAGAGCTATTAATGAGGAAATTGGGACTTAGGCACAGAGAATACATAGGCTATCAGAATTAGTGAAGGACACAAACACAGAGTGTGTAAGTCTGGGTAAACTAGAGGAACAAATTCATAGACACGCATATGGTTATAAGGGTATGGTTTATATACAAGAGGAATGGGACATTGAGAAATCATCCCAACCCAGTCCAGTTCAAAGTCATAAGTCTGATATTAGCCCATATGCCCAATATCAGTCTATAAAGTCTTCTTCCAACTCACAAAGTCACAGGCCCGTGGGTGCAGAGTCCTGGTGCTGGCAGGGCTCTTCCCATGGGTCCTCACTTCCAGGGCTCAGGGTCCATCAACAGCATCCTGCTATCTTGCCTTGTCTGTAGTTCATTGTCTCTGAGACTAACTCCCAACAACTGGGGAGATAGCTTCTCATCTCCACCAGGGAAATATCTCAAGATTTCCTAGAAGTCTCAGGAGAAAGTCATGCTCACACAGAGGCCTTGTTGGCTACTCAATGGCTATCTCCAGATTAACAGGCTAGACTCCACCTCTACATCTCAATCATGAAATTAACAGAAGCACAGGACCACCATACAGTGGAAGCACAAATTGACAAATGGGGGCATACTGAAGATAAAGCACCTGTGTATATTAAAATAACTCACTAAGAGAGCAATAAGATAGCCCACAGACTGGGAAAACATCTTTAGCAAAGACACAGCAGAAAAAGGCTTTATTTTTAATAACTATAATAGTTTGCTATCCTACAAAAAGAAAAAGCAAATAGCCCATTGAGGAGGTGGGCAAAAGCTCTCAACAGAAATTTCACAAGAGAAGACATCTGAATGTCCAATCAACATATGAGAAAATGTTCTCGATCATTAGACATCAGGGAAACACAATTAAAACAACTATGACATACCACTGAAATCCCTCAAAGATGGCCCAGTTCAAAAAATCTGGAGGCAACAAGTATTGCAGCTGGTGTACTGAGATAGGAACTCTCTTCCACTGCTCTTCTACAGGTTGACTTGTAGACATGGGCAGCCATTATGGAAACCACTTTGGCAATACCTAAAACAAATGGAAATTGAGCTACCATATGACTCCACGACCCCCTACTGGATATATGTTCAGAAAAGGTAAGAAACAGACCACGGTCAAGCATTTGCTCTTCAATTTTCATCACAGCGCAGCTCCTAATCACAGAGTAAGAAATGACCTAAATTTCCTTCAGATGACAAATGGTTTGAAAAACTCTGATACATTCATACAATGGAGTGCTACTTGTCCTGAAAAAGCAATGAGGAGTACATGAAGCACATCATTGCATGGGAAGAGTTGGAGGAAATTATCTAAATGAAGTCAGCCAAGGACAAAAGGATAAGTACAACAGGAGTCCACTGAGTAAAGCTTAAAAAGCATAAGGGGCATAGGGGAAAGGCACTAAATGAATAAATTCCCAGGGTGAGGTCCAGGCACTCTGATAGAGGTCAGACCCAACCCAGGGATGCATATGGCAGTCAACTAAAAAGAAGGGGAAAAGCAGAAAAAACAGGACTTCGATAATGGGGGATTAGAGCACTAACCCAGCCATGGGGAGAGGGTTATTTATGTCTCCACGGCAAAGGGATCGACCAGACCTCAATCTGGTACACCAAGCTTTGGGAGCAACAAACTAGCAGGAAGCAGTGAACAGAGAAGTCTGCAGTGGAAAGCCAAAATCCCAGCTATGTTGTTGACACCTTTCCCAGAAGATTGCACAACAGAGGACAGTGCTGAAGATAATAGCCAGGGGAGAGTGGTGGAAAGACCAGATCATACAGGTGATCATACAGGGAAAGAGAAAGAGAATGAAATGCAACCTGACCCAACATGTCTTCAGGAAAACTCTCTTGCCTGAAGGAGCAAAGCCATAGAAAGAACCGGAGGGCCATCCCTACCATGAGACATGATGCCCCTCACTGACCCATAGCACTGCAGGAGACAGCACTGAAGACACCCTGCGAGAATTGTGCCCAGTTTGACCCAGCCATATAGAGGGGAAACATGAAGGGAGCACAACAGAGCAGCAAGGAGAGCAACACAACAAAATTCTGAGATCCTGAAAACAGACTTCAGACTTCGAGGACAGAACTGGGGACCTCATCAGACTGGATTCGAAAACATACATAAGACATACCAGTATAAACTATTTATAGGCCCCTTTCCTCTTTCTGCTCCTTCTTCTTCTTTTCCTCCATGTCTGTCTATATAAGATAGGCAAGATAAACAATCCTCAGAAGGGGAGACGGGGGACAAACTCAGGGACAAAGGAACAACAAGAGATCTAAAACCTGTAGTGAGAAGGGTGTAGAATGATGGGGTTTGATTAAGGTCTATATAGCCGACAGGAATTACTGAGAGTCCAGTGAAGTTCAAACATGATTGTAGGACAGGAAGAAAGTAAAAGGAAATAGAGGCAAGGATTAGGAAGCAAATGACATTTATATAGGTATAGATATAGGCATGTATATGTATGTAAATATAATAATATATAATGATGGGAATGTAGGCCTATGTACAAACATTTATATGTTAAATATTAAGGAAGCAGATGGACATTGGACCTCTAGTCAAGTCCTCCCTCAATGCAAGAATACATTTTTCTAGTAACCTGGTATTCTGTGATGCTCACCTGTCCGGCACCATCGCTAAAGATAAAATCAGTAAATAAGCAAATGTGGTGAAGAAAGCTGCTACTGAGTGCCTGGATATTAAAAGACATAACATCTGGGATTTTAAAGGCTTGAAGTTAAGCAAGCCAATACCTAGCAGGGAAGCAACAAGGTCCTATGGAAGAAGCACACCAGCCTGTGTGATCACCCCAGGGAACAGTAATGGGAGTAGTTACACCAAAAGAGTAGGGGGAAGGTGGGGGGAGAAGGTGGAGAAATGGGGAACCAATCACAAGGATGAATGTATAACCCCTCCCCCACCCCAAGGGGGATAAACAACAGTAAGGTTATCAAGGGAGGCAGTAGACGGTGTAAGAAAAGCAAACCATAATAATTTATAATTTTTCAAGGGTTCATGAGAGTGGGAGAGGAGGGGAGGGGGGGGAAGAGGAGCTGATACCATGGCCTCAAGTAGAAAGAGAGTGTTTTGGAAATGATGATGGCAACATATGTACAAATGCACTTTATATAATTGACATGTGCATTGTTGTAAGAGCTGTAAAAACCCCTGTGGCAGTTGCATAATCTCCTGTCAACTGAAGGGAAGGGGTGGAATCTAGCCTGTCGACCTGGTCATAGCCAATGAGGATTCTGGGAATTCTTGTCTTCCTCCCTGCAGATGGGGTACATCCTCTGTTTGCTTCACTTTCCTGTTGATAAGCCAGATGGAGCTTTGTTGATGGCAGCCAGAGCCCTGGAACTGGAGGAGCCATGTGGAGACCCAAGTCAGAACTGAGATTCTTCCACCCCCATTGGATCCACCAGATTTTTCGTGCATTGGCCTGTGACCTTTCTGCATTTGGTGTCAGTGCATGTATTGCATGAATCTGAAGAGGAATTTGTAGATTGGTATTGGACATATGGTCTAATATCAGACTTATGGACTTGATCTGGACTGAGCTAGGATGTTTTCTTCATATACAATTGCTATTTATATAGAGATCTTTCTTATACACATGTGAGTGTCTCTGCATTTGTTTCTCTATTCAACCCAGACTAGCATATCCCCTAATAAAATGATTCATTAAGTAAGTAAATAGATTTTTAAAAATTACAGATGAAAGTAAGAAATTCATTGAAAATTTATAATGATAACACATCACATCAAAGCTTTTGGACACATCAAAATAATTTACCAGAGGGAAATTTGCAGCCATCAAGATGCACATGCAAAAAGAGGAGCAATCCAAGTTCAACACCTTAATAGCACTCCAACAACTAGAATAAGGGCAACAACGTAAACTCTCCAAGTTTTTATACTAAAAGAAACAATCTTTGATGGTCCCCAGAAGTGACAGGGGAAGAGAGAGGAAGTGACTGACTTCCTTAAAATACTTTATCAATCTAAAAACTGATTTTACGTGGGCTAGAAAGCCCATAAACTTGTTGCAACTTGCTTCAATGATTTGGGAATATGTTCACTTGAATTTTGTCAAGATTTACTTTTAACAGCAAACTTCAATTATGCTATGTAGACTTGGATCTATCTTGTATGGAGGATAAGGTAAATAGCCCTTCCTATTAGCTCTGAATTTTAGCTTTTTCTTTAAAAATATCATTTTATTGGGGGCTCAAATAATGTTCATCACAATCCATACATCCATCCATTGTATGTCAAGTATATTTGTACATTTGTTGCCCTCATCATTCTCAAAACACTTGCTTTCTACTTAAGCCCTTGTTATCAGCTCATTTTTCCCTTCCTCCTTGGCCCCCTTCCTCATGATCCCTTACAAATTATTATTATTTTTGTCATATCTTACACTGTCTGATGTCTCCCTTCATCCACTTCCTTGTTGTCCATCCCCCAGGAAAGAGGTAATATGTAGATTCTTATTATTTGTTTCCCCTTTCTACCCCATCTTCCCTCCACCCTCCTGGTATTGCTGGCCTTGAAGGGATCATCAATCCTGGATTCTCTATGTTTATGATTCCTATCTGTACCATCCTCTGGTCTGGTCTAGCCAGATTTGTATCCTAGTATTGGGATCATGATAGTAGGGAAAGGAAGCATTGAATAACTAGACGAAATTCTATGTCTCTTCATTGCTGCACGGCACCTGGACTGATTTATCTCCTCCCTACAACCTATCTGTAAGGGGATGTCCCATTACCTACAGATGAGATTTGGGTCTGCGACCTGTACACCCTCTCATTTACAATGATGCAAGTTTTAGTTCTTTGATGCCTGATACCTGATCCTTTTGACACCTCGTGGCAACACAGGTTGGTGTGCTTCTTCCATGTGAGCGTTGTTCCTTCTGAGGTAGATTGCTACCTTATTTATCTTTAAGCCTTTAAGACCCCAGATACTGTAACTTTTGATAGCTGGGTACCATCAGATGCTGTATCTTTTGATAGCTGGGTACCATCAGCTTTCTTCACCACTTTTGCTTATGCACACATTTGTCTCCAGTGATTCTGTTGGGAAGGTGAGCATCACGAAATGGCAATTTAATAGAACAAAGTAAATCTTAATGAATGTATATCTCTTTCCCCTTCATCATGTACAAATATATTTACCTATGTACATGCCTATATTTAGATCCCTATAAATGCCATTTGCCTCCCAGTTCTTCATCTATCTCCTTTTACTTTCCTCTTATCCCACTGTAATGCTCAGCCTTCATTTGGGTTTCAGTAATTTCATTCAGTTACATTACCCTTCATCAACCCCGACCAGGGTCCCCCATACCCTCCTTGCTTCAATTTTGGATCACTTGTTCTCTTGTCCCTGGGTTGGTTAACACTATCTCCTCTCCCCTACCTCCCCATCTTCCATGTGCTCTCAGAACCTTCGGTCCCATTGTTTTCTCCTCCAGACTGTCCATTCAACCTATCTTATCTAGATAGACTGGCAGAGATCATAATACACACACACAAACAAGACATACCAAGAGAAAGTGAAAAACAAAAACAAAACAGTGACAACAACAACAAAAAGCCAATGTCCAGAAAAAAAATGATAAAAACATCTAGGAGTATCCTCTTTTTGCGGCCAATGGAGTGCCCTGCTCCCCCAGTTTATCCTTGGCACTCCCTTGAGACTTCAGGATCTTCTCCCCCAGAGTTCTGCTGCATGCCCCTAGTGTTTTGCCTCAGTGTTGTGGCATTAGACCAGGTGCAGTTCCTACCCTGTATCTCCAGTTTTGTCTCCCATAGGGCTTTGGGTCAGCGAGGGACATCATGTCTCATCGTGGAGTCGGCCATATGGTCCTCTCTGCAGTGGCTACTCTAAGTGGGGATATCATCCTCAAGGTTTGGTGGGCCAAGATGTGCTCCACCCTCTCTTCTTCCCCCTTCATTTGCTCCCATGTGCTATGGTCAGACATGTCCTTTTCCCGGAGCTGCAGCATCAGTGCTGTCCTCTAGAGTAAATTCCTCTCAGGTAAGGGGCAACTATCCACGTAGTTGGGATTGGGGCCAGGCACTCAGACCGCTCCACTGGCTCCCTGCTCCATGCTGTCATGCTACATTCACATCCTGGAACACCAGGTTTAAGTCTGGTCCCTCTTTCCCAGTGGAGATATAAACAATGCCCTCCCCTTGGGTGGGTTAGTGCCCTGTTCTGCTGCTACACATTGCTGTCTCTGCCCCTCTCCCCTCTTTTTTAGTTGGCTATCATATGTGGCCCCGGGTTTGGTCTGGCCTTTTAGCTCTTTCTTAATGGTTATCTGAGTGTCCTATATACATTGAGAAAATCCCTACAACACTTCAAGGAATTTCAGATCTCGACTTTGCAATAGTGCTCTGCTGTACAAAACTCCTTTAAAATTTAAGAGTAAAGATGTCATTTTGAAAACTGTGGCAGTTACATAATCTTCTGTTAAATTTCGAAGGGGTGGAGGCTACCCTGTCAATCAGGTTGCAACTTGATGACCTCATTTGGAGGCATGAAGGAAATAAATAGGTCTCTGGAGGCCAGATAGACTCTGCTTATCCATGCAAGACATTTCTGTTGACAAGTCATATGGAGACACACTGATAGAGCCAGAGCCCTGGAGCTGTCTGGGTCATGTAGAGACCGACACCAGAGCAGAGATTCTTCCACTAACACTGGATCTACAAGACTTTCTACCCACTGGCCTTTGATCTTCCTACATTCTGTGTCATTGCATGTGTTGCATGAGTCTAAAGAGGAATTTCTGGGTTAGTATTGGATATTTGGGCTAATACTGGACTTATGAACTTGATCTGGACTGGGCTGGGATGTTTCCCAGTACAATTGCTCTTTTATATAAAGCTCTTTCTCATATACATGTGAATTTGCTTCTGTAGCCAACCTGAACTAACACAAGGACTAAGGTGTACCTCCTGACCCGAACCATCCTGTTGTCAATCACCTCACAGGTATGTGCAAGTTGGACAATGAACACAGAAGATAAAAGAAGAATCGATGCATTTGAATTATGGTGTTGGTAAGGAATATTTAAAGCACCATGCACTGCCAGAAGAACAAACAAATCTGTCTTATAAGGGCCACCATAATTATCCTTATACTATATGATGGAATTACTTTGCTTCATAAATATTGGGTTTGTTTTCAGGAGAGACCAAACCCTAGAAAAGGATGTCATGTTTGGTAAAGTAGATGATCATCAAAAAAGAGGAAGACTTAAGAGAAGATGGGTTGGCACTGCGACTGCAACAAATAGCTCATCCATAATGACTCATGACTTGGGGTTAGTCAGTGTTTTAGGGTCTTTTTGGCCCCAAGGATTGATATAATTCAGAAGTAATGTGTCGCACTTAATGACCACAAATACAACTTTGTTGAGACTGGAATTTTTTCAGAGTGTAAATTGAGACCCCAAAAGTCCTTCAGTCATGCAACACTTACAAATGCCATTAAATCCAAAATATTATGTGTGCTGTTATTGAGTTGATTCCAACTTATAATAGCCTATTAAAAAGAGCATAACTGCTCCTTTGAGTACGAACTCTCCATCTTTTTTTGTTTGTTTGTTTTTGGGGCATCACTGCCCTCGGGTGGTGGGAGTAGAAGACCCAGCCTTGCTGCTGGATTTGAACCTCCAACCCAGTGGGCTGCAGTCCTGTGCACAACCACTACACCACTGGGGCTCAGCCACTTTCCATCTTTTTTAGAACAGTCTCTCTCCCTTTGTGGGACTGGTGGGATCATACCACTAACCAGTTAACAGCTCAATGCATACATAGCCCATTATGCCACCAGGGTCACTCTCAGCCACAGAGAGATCATAAAATTTAAGTTTATGTAGATTGCCAGCTAACATCCTCAGGGCTCGCATGTGGTTGTAAGTAAACAGCAAGTGTCTAAGAAGGTGGTGCTGAGAAGAGTACCTTGGCTAAATGGTTAAGATTAAAGGAAAACAAAACCAAACCCCATTGTTGTCAAATCCCTCATCAGTAGAAATTCTGTCACAGAGTTTCTTGTGGAAGCACATTGCCACATCTTTTTCTCACAGAGATGCTGATGTATTAAATCACTGGCCTTCTGTTTAGTAGCTAAGCATTAACCGCTGTATCTCTATGGCTCATTGCATGTAAAGACAAAAGGGGTGTATTCAAGTAAAACAGGCAGTAAGAACATGTTCCGATTTGTAGTCTTTTGTTGAAGAAAAAGAGTGGGAAAGTCTGCCTCTAGGTAAGGAACTTGTTCTCTGTTTTGTTGTTGTTGTTGTTTTGTTCTTTTTGTATTAGTTATTTTTATAGTAATTTCAGTATACATTTTTAAGTGTGTTTTGAATAGGATGAAGGTTTCTACATACCAGTTTACCATTCAACAATCCATACTAATTTTGGTTCCTGTCATTGATTATGATCTCCATAATATAACGTCGCTTATCCCACTTTCTCCTGGTGTTTTAGGGTTACATTCCACCTTCTTTTTCTAGTCCATCTGAACTTTGCTCTTGAATAAGTGCTGTTCCTTTGGACTTCAGCAATTGGTTTTTTCCACGGTGTGTACGCAACCTTGGTGTTATTGTAACCCTTAAGACCTGTTAATTATTGGCTGAAAACTGAGTTGGGGGTGAGTTCAATTCTAAAACTGAAGAGTGACTATGGGTCATTGTCAGGGCTGTCCCACTAGTTTTTATTCAACAAGTACACCTGATGTTTTTTATGATCTAGAATTAACTCCACATCCCCCCCCCCCACTCTATCCAGGATTTTCCAATGCACTCCTGTTCAAAGCAGGTGACAGGTAGTTGGGTACTAAACTAGTGAGTTGAGTTTTTTAGATCTCAGCGCTGTGGAGACTGATGTTTACATGGCCCATCCGTCCCTTGGGCTAATTGTTTACATGTATCTTTGATTTTCTTCACTCTATGAGAGAGAGAGAAAGAGAAAAAGAGAAAGAGAGAGAGAGAGAGAGAGAGAAAACAAAAATTGCATTTTAGATGGCTACACATAGGTTTTTAAGATCTCAATTGAAACATCAAAGTAGGATGTAGAACATTGTCTTAAGGACTACATTATGCCAATTGTCCTTCTGAAACTCTGACTCTGACTCCCTGGAACTATCTGACATTTTCATAACTTTGCCTCCTATCTGCTCCACCACATTCATGAATATGTTTGGGGCAAATGAAAAACACACATACAAATATCCTGTCAAATTTTATATTGTGTTAGTCCGGGTAGACTAGAGGAACAAATTTCATAGACGAGCATATATATATAAGGAAAAGGTTTATATACAAGAGGAACAGGACATTGAGCCCAGTCCAGTTCAAAGTTGTAAGTCTGATATTAACCCATATGCCCCAAATCAGTCTATAAAGTCTCCTTCTAACTCACGAAGTCACAGGTCAGTGGGTGCAGAATCCCATTACTGGCAGGGGTCTCCACATGGCTCCTTGCTTCCAGGGCTCAGGTTCCATCAACAGCAGAAGCGACTCATCACTGGCAGAGGTCCCCATGTGGCTGCCCCAGCTTCAGAGGTCTGCCTCCATCAGGGCAAAGCCGTGTGGTCTCTCAGCCGGTTCCTCCAGCTTCTCAGATGCTGCCATCTTGTGTTGTCTGTGATTCATCGTCTCTGAGACTAACTCCCAACAGCTGGGGAAGATAACTTCTCATCTTCATGAGGGAAATATCGTGAGATATCCCAGAAGTCTCAGGAGAAAGCCATGCCCACATAGAGGTCTCATTGGCTACTCAATGGCTATCTCCAGATTAACAGGCTAGACTCCACCCCTACATTTCAATCATAAAATTAACATAAGCATATTACTGCCATATATATCTACACATTTGCAAATATATTCCCACTATTCCTCTGCTTCTATCCATGCATCTTCTAGTAGATTACTATTACTACAACATTATATGGATAACAGTGTGTACCCCTTGTCCTTTAATTCTTGCATTCCTCTCATGGTCTTCCCATGCTCATCATTTTTGCTCATCTCCCTCATAGTGCGTATTGTCTTCCCCTATACTTGTCATATGTGTGACATGTGTGTTAGTGAATAATGACAATCTGGGACAAACCTAATAGCCTGCTTGTACACTCCAGCTGGTTCTCTGGCCACATTGATTTTTCTCCTTTTTTATAGCCATAGCATGAGTCTGGATTATGGCAAGTCTTAGAAATACGAGGTAAAGAAAGAAGAAATCTACATCAGTGTTTCTCAATCTAGGTACTATTGACATTTGGGCCTAGCTATTCTGGTATTATGATGGTCTTCCCTGTGCATTTAAGTGTTTTAGCAGCATCCTTGTCTCTGCTTATTTCAATAGCCCCAAATCTGTGAAGAAAGCAACAACACGTCTTCAGATACTAAATGCCAATGGAAAAATCACCCCTGGTTAAAAATCGCTCATTTAAAGGGATTTACTTATGTTCTAGGACAAAGAAAAACTGCTCCAAATGGTGGTGGGCATGAGCAATTTTCTTAGGGAGGATGGCTGTATGTTGTGTTCTGTTGTAACAGAAAATGACTTTCAAATTATAATGAGACTGCCTCTATCTAATTAGAAATAAAAGATAATGTATTTCGGGATGATAATTGCAAGTCCAGATCTGACTAAAAGGAAGGTTGAAAGGGAAAGATTAGGTACAATTTCTGGAAAGTGAGGAGAGGAGGTGGGGGTTTCACTATCTGCCACAGCAAGGTTGGGTCTTGGATACTTGGGCAAGTCAAGGGTAGAAAGGATAAAGCCATAGTCAATGCCCACATTCTGGACTAATTCATGGAAGCAAAGCATAAAGAGAATAGAATCTTTTTCTGGAGAAATTGTAATATTTCTCGAGTGCGTAATACTTCAGTGTGTGACTTCACGAGATGAAAGAATTCGCGTCAAAGCTCGTTTTGTAATCCACGTGGGTTCTTTTGAAGTTTCAGGTCTGCAGTCTCTAATGAGTTGAGCACCTGGGCACAAGCAACCTCGTGGGAAAAAACCACCCATGCGTGCAGAACTGGGTGGGGGACCCCAGGGGTCAAGTGAGAAAAGGGTAAATGGGTGTGAAGCCAGAGAGCAAGGGGGTCAGAGCACGGGGCAAAGCACTGGGGCAAGAGAAAGAGTGCCAGAGCGTGTTCCTTCTTTATTTTAGCCCACTCCCTGACTGGGGGAAGGCAGGGTTGGCGATATTGGCTGGGTTCAGCCCACCTGGGTGATGTCATGAACCTGGGTCTATTTTGGATGGCTCAGGTGCATCTCCCACCTGGCTCATGCGCTTGGGTGTGAGCATCCTCAGTTTGGGGGATCATCATAGGTGCCTAATGATGACCTGATTCTTTCTCTCTCTCTTTTTTAATCATTTTATTGGGGGCTCATACAACTCTTATCATTGTATGCCAAGCACATTTGTATTTTTGTTGTCATCATCATTCTCAAAACATTTGCTCTTGGTATTAGCTCCTCATTTCCCCCTCCCTCCCCGCTCCACCCTACCTCATGCTCCCTTGATAATTTATAAATTATTAATATTTTGTCATATCATGCACTGTCCAATGTCTTCCTCCATCCACTTCCCTGTTGTCCATACCCTAGGGAGGAGGTTATATGTACATCCTTATAATCGTTTCCCCCTTTCTATCTCACCAAATGCTTCCTCTATCCCATTATCATGATCCCAATTCGACCTTACAAATACGGCTAGACCAGAGAATGTAACTGGTACAGATAAGAACCAGAAACATGGGGAATCCAGGACATTGATATCTTTAGGAACAGTGGTGAGCGTGGTGAAACCAGGAGGGCCCGATTTCTCTTCATCCTGCTCTTTGGGGGTCTTTACAGGCATGCAAGAGACAACCCCCATCCCTAAATCGAGCTATCTAACGCAGTCACTAAGTTTAGAGCAGAATATCCAGGCAGTGTTTGCTAAATCACCAATGAAGCCCACTTGGGGGAACTTACGACTAACATTTTAAAGTATGAAATAGAATTGTTAGGTGCCCTCCAGTTGGCCTCCATAGGGCCACACAACGACCCTATGTACAGCAGAACAAGACACTGCTCTGCTTTGTCCTAGCCTCACAGTTGTTATGCTTGAGTTTTTGCTGCAGCCCCTGTATCAGTCAGTCTTGTTGAGGGTCTTCATTTGAATTTTTATCCTTTGTGATTTGCAAAACTTGATGTCCTCAACCAGAAATTGCTCTTTTTTGGCAATATGCTCAAAGCACACGAGGTTCCCACCTTTTTTGCTTCTAATTCATATTAATTATACTTTCCAAGCTTTATTTGTTCTCTGGCAATCCATGGTACTTTGATTATTCACAGCATCATAATTCAAATGTATCCATCCCACCCTTTCCAGGTCTTCCTTATTCATTACCTGGTTTTCATATGCGTATGCCATTGAAACCAGAATGACTAGGGTCAGGTACACTTTAGTCCTCAAAGTGACATTTTTACTCTAACATTTTGAAGAAATCTATAAAGTATATTTTACACAATGCAATATGCCATTTAATTTCTTTTAAAAAAATCATTTTAGGCTGAGCCCTGGTGGTGTAGTGTTTGTGTGCAGGACTGCGGCCCACTGGAATAGAGGTTCAGTTCCAGCAGCGGCTCTATGGGAGCAAAGGCTGGGCCTCCTACTCCCATCACCAGAGGGCAGTGATGCCAAAAAATTTTTTTAAATCATTTTATTGGGGGCTCGTACAACTCATCACAATCCATACATACATCCATTGTTTCAAGTACACTTGTACATTTGTTACCATCATCATTCTCAAAGCATTTGCTTTCTACTTGAGCCCTTGATATCTGTTCCTCATTTTTCCCCTCTCTCCTTGCACCCCCTCCCTCATGAACCCTTGATAACTTATTATTTTGTCATGTTTTACACTGTCTGATGTCTCCCTTCACACACTTTTTTGCTGTATGTCATCCAAAGAGGGGGTTATATGTAGATCCTTGTAATCGTTTCCCCCTTTATACTCCACCTTCCCTCCACCCTCCTGACATCATCTTTCTCACCACTGGTCCTGAGGGGTTCATCTGTCCTGGATTCCCTATGTTAACAGTTCCAATCTGTACCAGTGTACATCCCCTGGTCTAGCTGGATTTGTAAGGTAGAATTGGGATCATGATAGTAGGAGGGAGAAACATTAAAGGACTAGAGGAAAGTTGAATGTTTCATTTTACTGCACCTTGACTGGCTTGTTTCCTCTCGGTTCCTCTCGGAAACCCTTCTGTAAGCCTACAGATGGGCTTTGGGTCTCTCCTCCCCACTCTCCCTCATTCACAATGGCCATTTGATTTCATGAGGGCTGCCTCTATGAATGCTGACTGTAAATCCAAGTAAAATGAAATACTTGGCAAATTCAAATATTTATCCATTTATCATAATTTTTATTAGTCCAGCTATGAGAGTTTTGGTTTTCTTTACAATGGATTATAATTCAGATGTATGGATTGTAACAAGAGTTGGAAGAGCCCCCAATAAAATAACTTAAAAATAGATTAAAAATAAACAAAGACAAAGAAGGTAAAAAGAAACAAACAAAAACCCAATGGGTTGTAATCATACTGAAGGTTCTAGTCTCTGATCTTCATCAGTAAATGCTTCAAGTTGCCAAGCAAGGCTGTGTCGTTGGTATATCACAGTGAGCCTTCCTCCAATCCTTCTTCATATACTCCATGTTTGGGGATTATTTTCCCAGGATAGAAATTGAATAGATATGCAAAAAAGGATACAACTTTGATATACTTCTTTTCCAATGTTAAACCAAACATTATCCTCTTGTTCTCTTCAAACAGCTCCACTTGGTCTATGTACATGTTCTGCATGAGCACAATTAAGTGTTTTGAATTTTCATCCTTCTCAATGTTATACAGAGTTTGTTATGATCCATGTAGTCAGAAGTCTTTGCATGGTCAATTAAAAAGTAAACATTCTCTGTTTTCATTCAATATCAATCTAACATCCACAAAGATAGCCCTCATTTCATACCCTCTCTGGATTTGGGAGCTCTCTCTGTGTATACTGCAATCACTTATGTACTATCTTCAGCAGGATTTTGCCTGCAAGTGATAGTAATGATATTGCTTGATAATGTCCACATTCTGCTGGATCACTTTCCTTCGCAATGTGCACAAATATGGATCTCTTTCAAGTAGCTAGACAACTGTCTTCAAAATTTCTTGGAATAGATGAGTGAGCACTTCCTGTGCTTTATCAGTTTTTTGAAACACTTCTATTGGTATTCTGCCAACTTGTGGTGCCTTGTTTTTCACTAATGCCTTCCGTACAGGTTGAACTTCTTCCTTCAGGACCCTAAGTTCCTGATCATATGCTGCCTCTTGAAATGTTGAACATTGACCACATCTTTTTGGTCCAGCAACTGTACATTATTAGTTCCATATTCCTTTGAAGATTTCTGCATCATTTAGTATTTTTGCACATTATCAGTCATTCAGTGTGAACCCAGCCTATTCTCACTGTTGCCAAAAGGATCATTAATTTCCCCCCTTAACTTGGAGTGGCACATAACTTGGAGCAGCACTCTCTGTTGACTTGGTCTCAGGTCTCGGTAGCTTAGTGGTTTGGGTGAGTTTTAACTTTATATATATATATATATATACATATATATATCTTGCATCATCTGATGTATCCTTTCATTCACAGTTCTGTTATTCTTCCCCCTCATGAGGGTTATACATCCATTATTGCTCTCCATTCTCCCTTCCCCCTCCTCCCTTCCCATACCCACATGGAATCATTACTCCCAATACTCTTTCTAGGGGTTATCTATTCTGGATTCAGTGTAGTGAGAGCTCTTATCTGTACCAATGTACATACGCTGGCCTAGCAGTATCTTTGAGGTTGAACTGGGGCCATGATAATGAGGGAAGGAAGTGTTAAAGGATCAGAAGAATGCTGTGTTTCATTGGTGCCACACTACACCCTGGATTAGTTGTTCCTTTCATGTGTCCCTTCTGTGAGGGAGTTTCCCATTATCAACAGGTGGACTTTGGGTATCCAGGTCATTTATTTTGTGACATTAATTATGTGTTTGATCCATTCCATCTGCCTTTCATAATCTTCACCAATTGCCATAGAATCAACCTTGCTTGTTTTAGCCTCAGAAACCCAGAGGGACAATTCTATATTGTCCTGTAAGGTCACTGTAAGTTGGAATTAACTCTACAACTATTTTTGTTTCTATTTTAGTGAATTTGTTTCCACTCATTAATGCCTAGGAGAGCAAGCTTCATATTATGTTTCATTTCTGATAGCTTCAAATTTTCCTAGATTTTTATTTTGTATATTCCACGTTCTGAGTATTAATGTATGTCTTGAGCTATATAGACTCATTTTGGGTTGTTTTGTCAGAGCTTCCAGACAAAGAACAGACTGAAAAGAAGGAATCAGCTGCCCAAATTGGAGCAAGTAGCCATTGAAAACCTTATGCATAGAATTCAAACACCATCAGGTATTGAAGGCCTAATGTTGGGGAGAGTACTGGGAAATTGGCACTTCAGGTCAGAAGACACTCCAAAACTGAAGTGTGATGATACACACTCCTTGTCTGGCTGGGCTGGGTCAGAGGTGTGAAGCAGATCTTAGGCCTCAGAGGTGATGAATTGCAAGGCAGCTAAGACAGAAGCAAACACATCACCTCTTCACCTTTCTACAGATTTCTTGATTGACTAGAAAACTAGTCAATCATGCCACTTCATGCTGCTTTAACTATTCTTCCGCAGTGGAAAAAATGTCAAGTATTTTTATGAATTGTAATTAGTTACGATTTTTTTTTTTACTGTTTGTTATACCTGATTGAAAATCTGGCTTGGTAACTTTATTTAGAAAAAGGAAAATGGAAAACGTTTTAACATGGTATAATCAGCAAAACAAATACTCTTCACTTACTGTTCCTGGCTCCAAGGCCAGGCCATTGTGTGATAATCCACTTTTTGAAGAAAAGCTCTTCCGATTCCATGAGTGATTTCTGAGGCCTCCTCATAGGGCTGCTCCCTTCCCTGCAGCAGCACAGCCCTATAGCTCCTGCATCTCCCAGGCCTTGACTTCAGCACTACATGTCTGCAAGGTGAGCTTGCAGCATTTCAAACCACAGACAGAATGGGTTGTGTCAGGATTTGTGACATGAAGGGACCCACCCTATACCGATCCATGCTGAGTTCTTGCTTCCTAAGACCGCGCCCATCCACTGGGACCGCTCTCTCACGGTCAGTGCACACAAAGCTTTTTTTTTTCTCCCAAACCATTTTTTTTTTTTTTTTGGCATCACTGCTCTCCGGTGGTGGGAGTAGGAGGCCCAGCCCCACTGCTGGAATTGAACCTCCGTCCCAGTGGGCCAGAGTCCCGCGCACAACCACTACGCCACCGGGGCTCAGCCCCCATTTTTAAAAAAAATTAATAATCATTTTATTGGGGCTTCTTACAGCTCTTACAACAATCCATACATCAATTGGATCAAACACATTTGTACATATGTTGTTGTCATCATTTTCAAAACATTTCCTATTTAACTTGAGCCCTTGGTATCAGTTTCTCTTTTTTTTTAAATAAAAAATTGGATTATTAGGCACAAAATATATAAAGATGCAATAAGTGAAAATAGTAGGTACAGGATTTTGATAAGCTTTTAAAAAATCATATTATTGGGTGTGCTTACATCTCTTATAGCATTCCGCACATGGATTGTGTTGAGCATATTTGTACATTTGTGCCATTATCATTTTGAAAACGTTTTCTACTTGTATCTCCTCTTTATTCCCTTCCTTCCCATGATCATGGACCCCTGATAAATTATTATTATTTCCATATATTATACCATTCACTATTTGTCTTCACTCACGTTTCTGTTGTTCGTCCCCCTGGGCAGTAGGGGTTATACATCGATCATTGTAGTTGGTTCCCTGTTTCTCCCCCTTTCTCTTCCAACTTTCCCTCTACACTCATGGTATAGCTCCCATTATATTCCTGAGGAGTTTATCTGCCCTGAATTCCATGTGTTGAGGGCTTCTAGCTGTACTAGTGTACATGCTCTGGTCTAGTCAGATTCGTAAGGAAGAACTAAAGCCATGATAGTAGGGGAATAAGCATTAAGGAACTAGGGGAAAGTTGTATGCTTCATATTACTGTACCCTAACTGGCTCATCTCTTCCTTGTGACCCTTCTGTATGAGGATGTCCAATTGTCCACAGATGGGATTTGGGTCTCCATTCCAAAGTCCCTCTCATTCACAATGATATGATTTTTTTGCTCTGGGTCTTTGATGCCTGATAACCTGATCCCATCAATACCTCCTGATCACACAGACTGGTGTGCTTCTTGCATGTGGACTTTGTTTCTTCTCAGCTAGATGGTTGCTTGTTTATCTTCAAGTCTTTATAACACCTGGTGCTTTATCTTTTGATAGTTGGACACCATCAGCTTTCTTCATCACATTTACTTATGCACCCATTTTGTCTTCAGCAATCATGTCGGGAAGGTGAGCATCACAGAATGCCAGGTTATTAGAACAAAGTGTTTTGGTGTTGAGAGAGAACTTTAGTTGAGGGCCAGTGTCTGTCTGCTTAATACTTAGCATGCAAATACGTGTACATAGATCTAGTTCCAAAACATTCTCTTCCTTCTTGAACTCTTTGGTATCAGCTCCCTTTTACTCCTCCTGACCCCATCCCACCTCCCCCTTACACTGTACTCTCCAGAGACCCTTATTCTGCTTGCTGTCTCTAAAGATTTTTCAATCTTGGGTCACATAAACTGAAAAAGAGAACATAAAACCAAAATTCAAGAAGGTCATCTCCAATGACAAAATACATTTGAGATAAACCCCAATAGGAACAAAAAGCACAGATAATGTTGAAAACCAGATCAGGCTCAATGTGAATCAGAGGGGAGATCAGCTGACAAGGTTTAAACCTTTCAAGTCAGGTTTATCATTTTGATTTCCTATAGTCACCTCTCCAATGCATTCTCTTTGGTAACCAGTTTCTTCCCATCCCTCTATTATAGATAGAGGGAAATCACTGGAGGTTTATTCCTATATAGGTCTCACAAATGTATCTTGAGCTCACGCTGTCATTCATAGCTTTTCGCAAAACAGGTTCTTCCAGTTTAGGTTCTGATACTGCTTCCTCCTTTGACTTTGGAATATATGGATTACAGTCCTTCGGTGATTGATGATGGTGTGCTTCTCCCATGTGGAAGTGCAGTGACATCTCACTTAGATGGCTGCTTGTTTGGAAGCAAGTCTTTAAGACCCCAGATGCTATTTTATCGGATAACTGGACACCATCTACTTTCTTCACCACATTTTGCAATATTACCCATATCTTCTGTATTATCTTCCTGAGGGTGAGTATAAAGCAGGGCCAATGTGTAAGAAGTAATTGTTCTTAAATTGGAGCTAGGATCTAGTGCAAGCCCCAAACCCATTCCTGGATCTATTTTTAATCTGCTTTTGACTTTCTTTAGAGCTCTCCTTGTTAATTTATGGTAGAGAGTCTTATCAATCTTCTCCCTGGGGCATAAAGAGCTACCATTAATCTTGTCATTGATTAGTCCCTGGTAGTAATTTTTTTTAAAACACTTGATTATGGGACCAATCCATATAACAATATCTGAATTTTTTACTTGTACAGAATCAATCCTTTTGTGGCTCGACACTATTTACAAAAAGAGTGGGAGTTGGTTGTCAAGGAAAATGTCTAATATTCACTGAGAATATCAGTCACGAGCTTGCTGGAATTATATATATATATATATATATATATGTACATATATATAATCTTAATACAGCATACTGAACATTAGTGTAGTAAGTCAGTGATTGCCTGCTTACTAACAATTCCATAATCTTGGTATAACTGTCTTCTGCTTCTTCAGAGACCATGAATTTTCAGTCCGCACACTACAAGTGTGTTTGAGGTAGAGTTCAGTTCCCCTAATGAAGTTTCTGAATTGGATGTGTCTGGTGCATTCTGTGAAGCATGATGTGTGCCTTAAAGATGCGGGACTCAATGCTCTAGTGTTCTAGGTGACTCAGCCTGACTCTAGGATGTGTCGCCAAACTCAGGCCAATGTGGCTCATTTGGTGCACTTTACCTGGAATACTCCCTCCCCCCAAAGTATTCCTAGTCATTTCCTCCTCCTGTGAGGGTTCATCCTCCACTTTTCCAACATTCATGCAGCTGTGTTCCCCTCTATCCTGATTTGACTTTCCCAAGAGTATCCCTCATCCCTCTGATGGGGCCTCAAAATTTAAGGTATCAGATTTCAAGCGCTGTACACCTCTGTGGTCTTATTGTCCGCTCAGCTCCCCGTGGACGGCTGTGTGTCAGCTACTCCAAGCCCATGTGTGGTCCTGGCCAGGAGTGAGGTTGTAGAGAACCCACACAAGCTAGTGAGAAGCCTCAGCATTTGACCCTCTTTGTTTCCCTTTTGAATTTTATTCTTAGTGAAGACTGGGGAAAAATTTAGGTATGGAATGTTAGCACCTAGAGCCCAGGAGAGAGATACTCTCTCACTAAAGTCTTAAATGGGTCTTTAACCTGGTTAAAACATCAAATAGGTAAGTTTTATTTTTTAATTTACTATGGCCATAAATGCAAAATGCCAGATGAGATAGTCATTTGTGGTAGATACTGTATAAAAGTGCAGTTGAGAGAAGTAAATGAGTGATGAAAGAATGTGCACATTAGTACTGTCCTCTTAAGTGAACTCTTCTGGGGGGAGGGAGGTATTCACGTAGTTGGGATTGGGGTCGGCCCTGCACACCTCTTTGTTCTCTGCTTCATGCTAATACTGGGCATCCCCTGACAGAAGGGTTACAAAGGAAAGATGAGCCAGTCAGGGTGCCATAAGTTGAAACATACAACTTTCTTCTAGTTCTTTAATGCTTCCTCACCCCCACTACCGTGACCCCAATTCTACCTTACAAAGCCAACTATATGAGAGCATGAACACAGGTACAGATAGGAACTGGAAACACAGGGAATCCAGGACAGATTAAACTCTATCAAGACTAATAAAGAGAGTAGCAATACCAGGAGGGCAAGGGTAAAGTGGGGGAGGGAGGAGGAACAGAACACAATGATCTACATTTAACTTCCTTCCTGAGGGACGGACAACAGAGAAGTGGGGGAAGGGAGACATTGGCCCCTATAAGAGATGAAAAATAATAATTTATAAATTATTAGGGTTCATGGGGGCGGAGGGAGTAGGGAGGGAGACGGAAAAATGAGGAGCAGATACCAAGGGCTCAAGTAGAAAGCAAATGTTTTGAGAATGATGATGGCAACATATGTACAAATGTGCTTGGCCTGATGGATGGATGGATTGTGAGAATAGCTGTATAAACCCCCAATAAAATGATTTAAAATAAAACAGAACAGACCAATTAAATCAGCAGGAGCTAGGGAAGAACCAGTGTCAGTAAACTGGTATTACCTGCCTAGACATTGTTGACTGGGGTTCCCTTAGGCCTCTCACACTTCAGAGTCAAGGCCTCACATTATAGGAGGGCAAAGGGGAGTAATGGTGGGTAGGAGTCCGCCTTCCAAGGAACAGATTTGGAGATTTGAAGAAGGGACCCCAAAAGGTCAGGCTCAGCAATTTTAGTGGAGACTTCTGATTTTATTTTTGCTAAATTATGTATGTTCTCTGCACAGCTGCAAAGTTGTCACTGTCATTAATTGCTTGAGTGGATTCAGACTCATGGCCACCCACGTGTGCAGAGTATGTAAGTGTTCTGAAAGACTTTCAAGACTGTGACCGTTGGAAGTCTACTGCTAGGCTGCTCTTCTGAGGCGCTTCTCTTGAAGTGTCCACCATTGTGCTAGTAGTTGAACATTTATTCACTGTTTACCTCATCCGGACACCATTCTGTGAAATCACTATTTTGGTGATGAGTTTTTGTGTCTCATGTTGTGATAACGACACATTCTTGCTTCCTGCCAAAAGATATTCAAAGTCATTCTTCCTGGAAATAATTTTTTGCATAGCAGAGCTAGTGCATAATATTAAAAGTTTAACAGTAGAACATGCTGTAAATTCTCAAAGTTCAAACTCATTGAGTTTATATTGGTTTATAGAGCCCCGATAGGAGAGTAGCATCGCTTTGGTGGATTTTTGAGGCTGGACTTCTCAGCTGGGTAAGAAAGCCCTGTTCCCTCCCACAGAGCGGTTGGCTGCTGATGAAGGCATTGCTTTGTCATCACTTTAGTTACCTGGTGGTATACCTTGAGTCTGCCTGTTCTTGGATATGCCAGAACCTCTGTGGACAAATATTCCAACGTCTCTGACCACTTTTTCTTACCTACAAACTGAACATGGGCATCTCTTTTTCACAATGTGGCTTGGAGGGGGTATAGAGTCAGCATCATTCTGGTAATCAGACCGGATTTTGCCGTTCCAGAGCTGGGAAAGTCCCTAGTTCCCTCAGAGTTGATCATGGAAAAGGCTGTCTGAAGCAGGATCCAAATTGGTCTAAGACAATTCTGAGATCAAATTGGTCTAAGACAATTCTATGTTGTGAGCAAAGGGATCCATGTAGACACCACCATGAGTTTTCAACCGGAGAGGCCAGTGGGAGAGGCCAGCAAGAATCTTGCTACCACAGGGCCCCAAGAGTGAGGGATGGGGCAGGATCTTGCCTCCGTGTCCCAATTTTCTTTGACTATTGTTATGATTCAGGAGATTGCTTACTTTTGGTTCAAAACCACTTGTACTTGAGATGTTTTAATAACTGATAGTGAGACTTCTCACAGTACTTTCATTCTAATAAGTGTAGATTTTCAGGGAAGAGGAGATGGCTGAAATGAGAAAAGAAGTTGAGCCTTGTCTGGATGCTCGCCTCTGTGGACCTTCTAATGGAGTTAGGGCAGGCTATTGTACAAGGTGCTGTAAAGAAAATTTGTGAATGTAGTATAAAGTGTTTACAAAAATTCCTGGGGAGTGGCACGAAGGGGGCAATTGACAAATATAGAAAGTGCACATCACCTGTGTCGAGCTATCACCTGTGGTGAGCTATGGTGTTTATTCATAAAGTTCTTGAGCAGTGTGAGCGGTTAAGACACTCTGTTGATAATGGAAAAACTGGAGGCTGGATCTTATCCAGAAGTGCCTGGAAATCTATTTTTCAACAATCAGTTGTTGAAAATCATCTAGAGGAGCCCTACTCTGGTCCGTGTGAGGACACCATGAATTGACTAGACTCTCCAGCAACTGGGAGTTGGTGGTTATTGGTAGGAAGAGGAGGAGGTAAAGAGACACCGTCTGTGTGCTAGTGTGGGGCCAGAATTTGAGTTCAGATAATTTCCCCAGTGACCTGGAGCTGCTTTCAGGACAAGTGGGGGGCAGGACAACAAAGAGAGACACAGAGTTCAATCTCTGTACATTGTCACCCAAAGGCCTTGTGTTTATGCCCAAGATCTCTTGGCGTCCACTGTAAATTACTTGTGCTTGGTTTTTACTCCTGACACGTAACACGTTTGATAGATTCCAAGTCATTTCCAAAGGTTTTTAGTGGGCGGTCAGCCATCATGTCTTTAAATACAGAAATCGACATTACGAGTAGTAGAAAATGAAGAACACTGTATTCATGTTTATTTCTAATTACAAGAAACAGAACATCAGTCCCTTATTTGTACAAAAATTACCTGAAAGTTTACAATTAGGTTCACAAGCCAAAAAGCTATGTACAGAATGAAGCAAAGCACATGAAAAAAAGGTTTTGTCTCTTCAGTTAATACCTTTTGCATTCCCTGAAAACATTTCAACGTCAGGCCATGTAGTCTCTAGAGCGTGCACTGTGACATCACAACCCACCACAAGCACACCTCACCCACCCCTGGAAAGGCGAGCTGATTGGTCACACTGTCAGGTATTAAGTGCAGAAAAGAGAAGACAAAACATCTAGACTGAGGCACATTATTTCTTCAAGGTTCAACAGACAAAAAAAAAAAAATTCCAAAAAACTTTCTGCAACTCTAACATCTAATGCAACAGAGCTTAGCTATTCAATTCTAATACCAAAAGCATTTGGCATTTTCCTTCTCCACTTAGTCCAGGTTGCTACATGAAGTATTGGTTTAGAAAAGAAAATCACAGGCATAGGTAAAAATTCAACAGGCTCCAAAACAACCCTGAGCTGTCCCCTTTACATTCATGTCATTTAAATACAAAAATAAAAGTCAAATGTCCTTCAGTCCTTGGTTTGCTGGACGGGACGCCAGCAGATGCTAGGGATGTCGTTGTTTTCAGGTGGAATTCCCAGCTACCCAGCACAAGGGCTGGTGAGCCAGGGGCTGCAGGAAGTCTGTTGTGGTGCTGGGGCCTTTACCTTCTCCAACAATTCACTCAGGCTGGAAAAGTACAAAAGACTATGCCAAATCATCGACATACAAAATTGTAAATCTCCTTTTAAATAGAATGCTTATTTATAAATATGAAATACTGTAAATCTTAGCTGTCTATGGACAAAGGGTGTGAGAGAGGGATTATACGCTAATGGTACTTGTCTATGTAAACATAAAAAAGAAATCCTAGGGGTTAAAAAAGAATGTGTGCATGTGTGTGTGAAGTTACTTTAAACCGTGAGGAAAAAAAACGATACAAAGGTATAACTGGAGTATCCATCCCTACGGTGAAGTTCAGCAGACACACATCTGGTCTGAACTTGAGCATTACCTAATTGTCAGTTGCTTGAAAGTTTATAAAAGGAAGAGAATGTAATTTAGTACTTCTAGTTAAAAATACGTTTTACTAAAAAAAAAAAAATCTTCATCTTTCTAAGTAGACATCTCATGGAAAATAATAATGTGTGATCTGTAACCTAAAAAATACAGTGTCTCTAAACCATAGACTTAATGGCAGCTAGTAGGTGCTACAGAAGCTAGTTACATGTCTGCCCTAAACTAGGTGTGTCAACTGAAGAACAATGAATGGTGGTTCCTTTGGGAGCACTTCAGTGAGTGGGGTTTGAGGCAATCCAGTAGCGAGCGGCTATTCGGAGGAGCCAGTCAAGTGTTATAACTGTTAGATCAGGAAAGAAAATCATCTTGTTCACCACAGTAGTCTGTATGCTGGTCAAGGCAGGCTTTTCTGCTTTGTAAAGATCAAAGGTCAAGAAATGGACACTCTCATACCTGAAAACTTCACTAAAGGAACATGGTCAAGGTGGTGCCCAGGGGGAAGAGAGAACCAGGTGAACCACTCACATCCCCTCGATGCTTCTTCCCTGGCGGGGTGGGGGTGGGGGGGAGCAAGTGTTGTGTAGATAGACAGTGTCCATGTCCACAATCACTGTGAGGTACTTGTGACCCTAAGCCAGCGGAGGAGGAGCCTCTAGCTGCCTTTCGTTTGCCTGGCTTTGGGGGTGGGGGCAGGGGTTTCAGCAGGACGGTCATTAGCGGAAAAACCTTTAAATGTCAGGCTGTGTCTGTGCCCTTTGTGATGTTTCTGTGTCTTCATTACCATGGAAACCCACAGGCCACTGCAGGAAGCCAGCTGGGTGCCATGTTCTTCTAATACCCGGAGGGAGGCCAGCCAAAGAATGACTCACACCTCGCAGAAGTAAGGCGGTGATCATTCTAGAACAGGTTGAGGCTGTGAAAAATTCCAGGCTGAAAGTGCCCCCCTCTGGTGACTTCTGTGGCACCTCTGCAGACGGACATGGGGACTGGAGGTGTCTCGGGAAGGCAGGGCTATATCAAACTGGAGGCGAGGTCATTCAGCTCTGCTGTGCTGTACAACAGTGACTTTTTCAAAGAAATAACATCTGAACTGTGGAGGACAAGACACGTTAATGACAAAGCATTAAACATTTGTGCATAGAGAAATTACGAACAGACTGTGGCTGGCTGACTGGGTCTACAAATCATACCAAATGTGTACCACAGTCAACACCTTGAACTGAAAAGAAGTTTTCAAGTATACTGGGAAGAGGTGGGGGTGGTTTGTAATTTGGGAACTGAATTCACACTGTGGAAATCTGTAAAGAGGAGAAGCACCCTCTGGGAACATATCGAGACCAATATTCGGTCTTTGAATTCTGCCCATTTGAAACGGCTTTCATGCTTTTATTAACTAAAAGCCACATCCCCTCCTAACAGAGGCTGAATACAATGTTAAAAACAAGGAGTGCAAAAAAAGGTGATCAATACAAAAAAGTAAACATATCAGTTTTAATTGTCAAGATTATTCCAGGGCAAGAGTCCATTTCCAATTATTTCTCTTCAGTTCTTGTTCCTAAGTGGCCCAGCCAAGATGATCATTCCAGTTTATTCTCAAATTAGCACTTGATTTCTCATACCCTCCTTGATTTGGCAAATGCAGAGGGAGGTGATCCTGCTGGCTTCTCAGCAGCGAATCATTGCTAAATCCAACAAACTAGTCAATCTTGGTTGGATGACACCGAACGAACCCATCTTTCTCTGAATACCAAGGTGCAGAACAGATACGCGTTCTTAACCAATTGACAGACCTCTTCTTCATTCCAGTGTAACTTCCTCCAGTCTTCAGCCACGTGTCGATCTGAGGTCATAAGGCCACTCGGATGCAGTGGTGCTTGAGTTTGCAAGGCAGAACTCCTTTGTTGAGCTGGTAAAAGTCCACAAGCTGAATCAGGTCCGAGAATTTGGTATTCCCATCGTCAAGGCTGAAGAACATCTGTCCATCATCCTCACACTAGAGAGAGAGAGACACAAGAATGCTTTCCAAGTTAGCGGTCAGGCTGATAAGGGGTAGCAGCTCTGTCTTGCCTATAGTGACATCACTAAGGGAAATGCATGCACATGGAGTCAATAGGGCAGGCAAGAAATATGGAGGATGGATGGCCAGAGGTCCTGGGTCGGGCTCTGGATGGGCTGCTGGAGGAGTGCCAAGGTTTGGGGGGCCGCCATCGGCTCACCGGTTAGCTAATGCTCGTGTAACAGAGTTCTGAGTTCCTCTCAGCACCCAGTGCGAGAGAATCCACTTCCTCACCCTGGTGCCACAAAACAAGTACAACAAAGGGTGGACTCAGTAGAGCAGGGCTGTCCAATTTTATAATTTTATTTCTAGGGAAACACGGTCTCAAATTTCAAACAGCCGACCTTTACAGAGACTCTGGAAAGTATCTTATCTGTGAGCTTAAAGCTACCTAGTATTTAAATTTATATCCAAAAAACTCCTAACTGCCATTGAGTCGATGCTGACTTGCAGTGGGCCTATAGGACAGGGAAGAAGTACTGGGTGGGCTTCTGAGATTGGGACTCTTTGTGAGGGTAGACAACTCTTTCTTCTGAGAAGAGGCCGCAGTTTCTAATGGCTGTTGACCTTGCAGATAGCAGTCCAGCGTATAATCACTATGCCACCATAGTTTAGTTAATAACTTGAGAGTCACCTTAAGAATGAAGTGGAGGGAGAAACTACTATGACATTATCAATACTTACAGGTAAGATCTGGAAGTTTTTTATTTTCTGGTGATGACACAGTGTGAGTACAAATGCCTTTGGATTGCTCTGGCTGTCACGGAGGAGAAAAAGCCTGGCAGACAAGAAAGAGCCAATGTATGATTAACAATCTGAAAACTCTAGAACGCGATGTGGGAGTGCATACGTGCACAACGTACATGGAGGCTGTGTATGTGTGTGTATCTATTTCTATCTCTAAACACCAGTTGTAGTCCATTCTATGCAGATGCATGGGGATCCCAAGTGTGCCAAAGGAGGCCGGTACTCCTCAAGTGCTTTTAAGAGGGTCTCACCAGGGCTTTCTTCTGAGACACCTCGTGGGGTATGCCCTTTCAGTTAGCAGCTGAGCACTTAACTGCTTGCATCGCTGAGGAACTATAGTGGATTAACACAGACCCATATCTCTGGGCTGTGTCTGAGGAAGGGGCTAGAAGCATTGATGCTTCACTGAATAGAAACAGTCAGAATGGGACCGGGTCCGGTTTCTAAATGCCAGTCTCCGTGAAAAGAAAACAGGGCTCCTGGGTGACATGGCTGATCCTAGGCCATGTGGAAAATACCAGATGAAACTCAAACTTTCTTTGCCATGAAACAGTAGGGCACTATTCCAAGAATGATGTGAACCTACTCAAAGGACACCTGGGGCAGCCTGGAGGGTTCCGAGGGACAGCCTGTGGGCCTAACAATCCATGACAGAAGCAGTGTATTACAGGTAATGAAATAGAACAGCAATCCATCTGTAACTGAGCAAATAAAGTAACTGCAGGGAAGGGTAAGCTCTTCCTGAGAGCAGCATGCCAGCAGAAGGAATGGTATATGAGAAAATCACCATTTTGCAACTACTATAGTAAAACCCATAAAGGAAATCTCTGCGTTCGATGCTAAAATGAGTACATGAAAGTTTGCTCAGAGCCAGTATCTAACTAGTCTCCGAGTACCTCCCTTGAGAGTATATAAAATAAAAAGGGGAAAATAGTAAGTTACAGTGGAGAAGCTGATACTCTCTTCAGCTCATGTGCAAGCTAGCATCAGCAGGAAGGAAGCTACCATCAATGGTGGAACTGCTGACTTGATTACTGAAGAAGACACTAGACCCTTGGGGATTCCTACCCAAAGTGCATCATCTAAAGCTAGTCACGGGTAACCAGATTAATTTCAACTGCTGCTTGTATTCACAAAAATGACAGAACTCTGAAACACGAGGGAAGGCAGATGAACTGTCCCAGGTTCGAGGGCATGCTCCTCTATTGGTCTGTCATTGTCATGACATGGAGGCATGGGTGTTCTGGGAGGATTGAATCTATGCCCTGGGCATTTCCAGTACCACCGGGGCCACTCCCGGTACATAGGAGAGCTTCCAGATGAGGGAAGACTACACAACAAAGAAAAGGTACAAGAGTGGAAAAAATGGGTCGCTGAAAACAGTGTAATTAGTAGTAAGTACACTGCTTGCTAGAGTGGGGAGGATGAGTGCCTTAGGTTGGAATGTGTGGTAGTTACATAATTTCATGTGAACTTGAATATATATAAACGTGTACAGGTGGTATTCAACCTGTCAATCAGTCACAGCCTGATGGTGCCCTCTGGGGCGCGTGGCCTTGTGGAAGGACCCTGGGAACCACCCCATCTTTCTCTGTCTTCACCTTCCTGCTGGCTCATCCAGATTTCTGCTAGAGCCCGGTGGTGGTCTGTCCACTGCCACTGGATGCACACCACTCTGTACGCACCATCCTGCGATCACCTTTCCCTTTACATCATTGAGAGGTTGCAGGAGTCTGAAGAAGGGTTTATGAACTAGGATCCAATTAAGGACCTGGGTTGGCCTGGGCAGGGCTGTGCTCTTGATAACATCACTTCTTCTTGACATAAAGCGCTCTCTTACACTTAGATGGATGTCACTCGATTTGTTTCTCTGGTCCAATCGGCCTAACACAGAAGGCAATCCAAATACACAGGGAAAGAGCTGGAAAACCCAAACGGAAATCCTTTGATGGGATATTGATTCCCATTCCCAGGAACTCTATTGGAAGCAGTGTAGAAGTGCTGCATAGGGTTTTCCTGGATGTAATGCTTTATGGAAGCTGAAAGCTTCATCTTTCTCCGATCGAGTCTCCTGGTGGGTTTGCACAACGCCCCGTGTACTTAGAAGTGCAGGCTTAACCCACGACACCACTAGGGCGTCATGAGAAGTAGAGTTGACCTCAATGACCTGGATGGAACAAAGGCTTAGCATCTTCATTTGCGGGTGCAGAACAACTCAAGAGCAAAAAAAAAGCCGAAAATATTCATAAGAAATTAAAAAAAATAGAATGTACAAAATAGGATCTTGGGGAAACAGGAAGTCATTAGAAATGCAATGCATAAAGATTGATATTCTCAGCATTAGTTAACTGAAATGGACTTGTATTGGCCACTTTTAATTGGACATTTATATGGTTTGCTTGTGCAGAAATGATAGCAAATTGAAGGTTTACTAGGCCCTTCAAACAAAAGAAAAAAGGTATCACCCTGAAGGAACATTTCAAGATCTACAACCAAAGTCAGTGCTGTCAGATAGCATCCTATGTTTAAAATAGAAGACCAGGTAATAGAATTCTTAACTCAAATTTACATACCAAGCACTAAAACCAGCCACTACAGAAATCAAAGAATTCTACCAACTTTTGTAGGTGGAAATTGATCAGATAAACAATCAAGTTGTATTGATAAATAACTGCAAATACCCTGTCCAACAACATAACATGGCTGCTCCACATGCACACATTAGCAGACAGAATACATAGGAATCAAAATGACACTATTTGTGGGGAAAGATGAAATTGACATCATCAGCAAGTTCAGGTTGATGCTGAAAAAAGTTAAAACAAGTCCAAACAGCAAAATTTGGATCTTGAGTATATCTCACCCGAATTTAGAGAACTGCTGAAGAACAGACTTGACATGTTGAACATTAGTGACTACGTAGGTCAGAGGAGTTTGGGGATAATATAAAGAAAAATGAAGAAAGCAAAAGAACAAAAACAGCACGCATGCACACACACACACACACACAGACCGCCCTGATTAAAACTATTGCCAAAATAATGACTCACACAGATCCTTTGTATGGTTTTCATGATGGAAAATCTTTACGGCAGCAGAGAGCCTGAGCCTTATCTCTCTCCCTTGGAGTAGTTGGTGAATTGGAACCACTAACTCGCAGTTAGCAGCCTAATATCTAACCCACACCTCATGGAAAATGAATAAAAGATTGAAATCAATATCAGGGCAGTTTGAGAAGGCAAAGTTAAGCATTATTATGAAATATGCCAACACAGAGTTGAAACTAAAAGGAAAAAGACAGTGTGTTGTAATGTTGAAAGATATATATATATATATATCGATATATATATATATCGATGCAGGAAACCTCAAAAGAAGAGGTAAGTAATGCATGGTCACTTGACCATGGACAGGTGATGAAGTCAAGGAATTGAATAGAAAATTTCAAAGGGCAATCCCAGAAGACAAAGTCAAATATTATAATGAGATGTGCAAATAAAAACCTTGAGGTGGAAAATCACAAAAGAAGACCATGGTCTGCATATCTTAAATGGAGAATTCAAGAAAAAAATTAAAGATTCAAGTTGAAATACAGTAAGAATCCAATAGGAAAATACTGAATGCTGACAGAAGCATCCAAAGAAGATTGAAAGAATACACAGAGTCACTGTACCAAAAAGTCAACAGTTCCCCTTTTCAGGAGGTAGCAGAGGAGCAAGACCATTGGTACTAAAGGAAATAGACTAAGCTACAAAGAAAGCATTAGTCAAAAAGAAGGCTCCAGAAATTGATGGAGTACCAACTGAAATGTGTCAACAAGTTGCTGAAGCACTGAAAGCACTTACTTGTCTATGCCAGGAAATTTGGAAGACTTGGCCAACTGTCTGGACTAGATCCATATTAGTGCCCATTCCAAAGAAAAGTGATTCAATAGGATACTCAACTTATGGAACAGTATCATTGATATCACATGCAAGTAATGTTTTGCTGAAGATCATCCAATACTGATTGCAGAAGTACATTGACAGGGAGATAAAAGAGGTTCAGGCTGGATTCAGAAGAGGATGTGGAATACGGGATATTACTGTCAATATCAAGTGACTCATGGCTGAGAGCAGAGAATACTAGAAATATATTGACTTGTGCTTTATTGACTATGCCAAGGCATTCGATCCTGTGGACCATAACAAACTATGAATATTCTTGAGAAAAATGGGAATTTGAAACACTCGATTGTACTTATGTGGACCACATACATGGGTAAAGAAGTGGTTGTGAGAACTTAACAAGGAATACTGCAGGGTTTAACATCAGGACAGATGTGTGTCAGGATTGTATTTGCCCACCACACATGCTCAATCTGTATGCTGAACAATTCATCAGAGAAGCTGAATTCTACAGAGAATGAGGTAACAGGATTGGCATAAAACTAATTAACAACCTTGACATGCAGCTGAGACAATATTCTTTGTGGAAAGTGAGGACTGGAAGCATCGCCGATGAAGATCAAGTACTGCAGCCTTCAGTATGGATTACAACTCAACGGAAAGAAGATAGAAATCTCCACAACTGGACCATTTCATTTCAAAGAAAAGTGACTCAACAGAATGTGAGTTATCAAACAATATCAGTAGTATGCTTCAGAATGGATTAAACTTCAGAAATCATTACAACTGGACTAACAAACAACATCATGATAAACAGACAAGAGGCTGACATCAAAGATTTCATTCTATTTGGATCCACAGTCAAAACTCACGGAAGCAGTAGTCAAGAAATCAAATGGCACATTACATCGGATGAATCTATTGAACAGTGTGGCAGTTACACAATCTCTTGGCAACTTGAGCTAAAGGGTAGACCTGTCAATCAAGTCACAGGCAATGAGGCCTTTGTGTGGGCATGGTCTTCTGAGGATTCTGGGAACTCCTGTCTTCCTTGGAGCGGGACACTCTCGCTGTTTCACCTTCCTTTTGACCAGTCACACAAAGTCACACTGATGCCAGCCAGAACCCTGGAGATGCTTTCACTGCCACTGGAGCTATAAGACTTTCCACCCACAGGCCATGATCTTCCTGCATTTGGCATCATTGCATGTGTTGCATGAGTCTGAGGACGAATTTATAGACTGGTACTTGTCATATGGACTAATATCGGACTTATGGACTTGGCCTGGACCTGGACTGGGCTGATGTTTTCTTAATATACTATTACTCTTTGACATGAAGTTCTCTATAAAACATGAGTGTCTCTAGATTTGTTTCGCTAGCTAACCCGGACTAACACAAACAGGATCTCTTTATAGTGTGGAGGATCGAAGATATCACTTTGAGATTTAAGGTATGCTTAAGCCAAGTCATGGTATTTTCAATGGTCTCATACAGGTGAAAACTCACTAACAAATAAGAATATCAAAGAAGAATGCATTTGAATGATGGTGTTGGTGAAGAATATAGAGTAAACTAGGGGCTCTCAGAAGAACAAATGAATCTGTCTTGGAAGAAGTACTGCCAAAATGCTCTTTAAGAGGCAAGGGTAATGAGATTTTATTTCATGTACTTCCAACAGAGATCATGCATGGAAAAGCAGAGAGGCAGTGAACAAAAGAGACAGTGACTACAAGAATGGGCTCAAATAGCAACAACTCTGTGGACAGTGCAGGTCCAGGCAGTGTTTCATTTTACTGTACATAAGGTCCCTATGAGTGGGAACTGAGTTGAAGGCATCCCAAACCATACTATGTAGGATTAAGAGAATTTTCTCCTTTTGCTATCAAAATGTAATCAGGACAAGTGATAAAATTTAAATATGTTTGTAGATTAAATAATAGAATTGTTATCAATGTAAATTTCCTGATTTTTAAAAACTGTATTGCTGTTATAAGGAGCCCTGGACTGGTCAGTAGGCAGTTCACTAACTAGCCAGTTCTGACGATCTGAAAAGATCTGACAATCTGTTCAAGGAAAGACGATAGTCTAGGAAACCATGGGAAGCAGTTCTACCCTGTCCTGTAAGATGCACTGGAATAGACTCAATTGGAATAGGATCAATGGCAGACAATAACACCACACTATCCATGGCCATGTCATCTATCAATGTCCCATAATATGGAGCCTTGCATGCTATTACGATTTGGAGAGCTAGCTCATCTGAATTTCAAAGATCAGTGGGATCACCCATGGTAGATAGGTTTCAACAGAGCTTCCATTGTTAAACACGCTAGGAACAAAGTCCTAACAAGCTACTTCCAAAAACAAGATAATAAAAACCTCATGTATCACAACAGAATCTTATCAAATATAATGTGTATGGCGGTCATGTGTTTATGTTAATGTCATGATTGAGATGTAGGGGTGGAGTCTAGCCTGTTAGTTTGGAGATAGTCATTGAGTAGGCAATGAGGCCTCTGTGTGGGCATGGCTTTCTCCTGATACATCTGGCAAGTCTTGCAATATTTCCCTCATGAAGATGAGAATCTATCTCCCCCGTTGTTGGGAGTTAGTCTCAGAGACGATGAATCATGGACAAGACAAAATGGCAGCGCCCGAGAAGCTGGAGGAGCCGGTAGAGAGACCACATGGCTTTGCCCTGATGGAGCCAGACCTCTGAAGCTGGGGCAGTCACATGGAGACCTCTGCCAGCGATGAGTTACTTCTGCTGTTGATGGACCCTGAGCCCTGGAAGTGAGGAGCCATGTGGAGATCCCTGCCAGTGCCGGGATTCTGCACCCACTGACCTGTGACTTTGTAAGTTAGAAGGAGACTTTATAGACTGATTTCGGGCATATGGGTTAATAACGGACTGATGACTTTGAACTGGACTAGGCTGGGATGTTTTCTCAAAGTCCTATTCCTCGTGTATATAAGCCTTTTCCTTATATCCATATGCATGTCTATAAAATTTGTTTCTCTAGTCTACCCGGACTAACACAATGTGACATAGTGGATGAATTTCTAGGTTACAAAGCACTCAAAATATACAGTGGCTACAATGGACTCAAGTATATGAATGAATGTGAAGAAGTCCCAGGACCAGGAAACATTTTTTTCTGTCATGCAGAAGGTCAACATGAATTGGCGTTGACTCAAAAACAACCACAGATCTGACTGATTTATAGAAATTGTACAGTGAAGTAATTAGGATTAAAAAGGCATCATTTCATGGTAGGCCCAATTGGTTCAGAGGGAAAAATTAATAGAGAAAGGGAGAGATAAGGTAATTGTGCTATAAAGTTAACAACGAGGTAATCTGGAAATGATTTCAAAACTTTATGTTTAAAAATTAGGATAGCACAAAGAACAAAAGATCACTGCATTTGGATGAATAAATCTGGAATCCACTGTCAAGAAGAACAATTATGAGGGTGCTTAAAAAATGCATGGAAAATTGTTTTGCAAAGCAATGAGCAAGCTGCCCCTTGCAGTCCAAGGCAGACTAGTTAGACTATGGTCCAAACACAATGTAGACAAGATTAGGAGAATAATGGAAACAATTCAGCAATTTATTACATATACAGTCAAACACAATGAATTTAACAATCGAAATCTCGTGAGGGGAAGTGGACACAAATCACACTGAAGAAAGGGCTATTAAATGAACCACTGAATGATGTTCTAGAAATGGATAAAGATTACACTTTTTTTCAAGGTAGAAACAGAAAACAAATTCTCTTTTATGACTTACTCCTTCATATTGAATGCTGTCACAAAGAATTTGGGGTTATATTATGACAGTAGAATTCACATGTACAGTTAACCAAGAACTACTGTTCTCCTCAGCTTCATTCAAGGACAACAGTTCAATCTGCATTTGAGAATCAAAGTCAGATGCGATTATGTCACAGATACTGCATTTGTCTGGCTAGAGATGATAGCTATGGAAAATCCTGCAGACTTGAAGAAACAGTTGTGTATGCGGAATTTGAAGGAGAACCAGGAGTTGAAGAGGGTGGTGCTTCCAAAGAATGTTTCAACTGGTTGTGAAGGACATCTTTAATCCAGATATTGGTATGTTCACATATGATGAATCTACAAAATTGTTTTAGTTTAATCCATCTTCCTTTGAAATGGAGGGTTAGTTTACTCCGATTGGCATAGTACTGGGTCTGGCTATTTACACTAATTGTATACTGGATGTACATTTTCCCATGGTTGTCTATAGGATGTTAACAGGGGAAAAGGAACTTTGCATGAATTGAGAGGCTCTCACTCAGTTCTCTATCAGAGTTTGAAAGATTTATTGGAGTATGAAGGAAACGTAAAACATGATATGATGATCACTTTCCAGATTATCTCAGACAGATTTTTTTGGTAATTCAATCATGTATGATCTAAAGGAAACTGGTCATAAAATTCCAATTACAAATAAAAACAGGAAGAAATTTGTTGGTCTCTATTCTGACTATATTCTCAATAAATCCATAGAAAAGGAGTTGAAGGCCTTTCAGAGAGAATTTCATATAGTAACCAACAAATCTCCCTTAAACTATCTATTCAGACCAGAAGAAATTGAATTGCTTATTTGTAGAAGCTGGAATCTGGATTTCCAAGCTGTAGAAGAAACTATAGGATACGATGGTGGCTACACTAGAGACTCTGTTCTGATGAGGGAGTTCTGGGAAATCGTTCATTAATTTACAGATGAACAGAAAATACTCTTCTTGCAGTTTGGAACTGGCACAGACAAGCCGCAGTGGGAGGACTAGGGAAATTAAAGATGATCATAGTCCCAAAGGGTCCTGACACAGAAAGGTTGCCTACATCTCACACCTGCTTTAATGACCTTTTATCTCCAGAATTCTCAAGGAGACGAAAACTTAAAGAGAGATTGCTGAAGGCCATCACATATGCCAAAGGTTTTGGCAGGCTGGGAAAAAAGAAAAAAAGAAAGAAAGAAAGAAAGAGCAAAATTTTTTTTTAAAAAGGAGAAATAAGAAAGGGGGTGGGGAAGAAAAGGTAATTTTAATAAACATAATGAGGGATAAAACTTGTGGTGATAGTGTCCCAGTAAGGAAAGGCTCTAAGAGAGTGAACTAGTCGTCATATGTGTCTGTGCTTCCCTTCTTTATTGGGGACACATGGACTGGAACAGCAGGTTTAAGCTGTTTGCGTGAACAAACTGTGCATGTGTGACAGTATTACATACTCACTCACTTTTATTACAGAGAAGTTTATGAATATTTATTTTAAGGATGAAATCACTTATGTTTATTTATTATTGCTTGAAGTTTAGCCTTTCTTGAATATTTTAAAAATAAGTATACCAACAAAACTACTCTCCCAAGGAAAATACTGCCATCATTTGTAGACTATGTAATCTTCAAGTATGTGCTAATTTTTGGTCCCTTTGTCTAATTTAAATCAGGAATTGTATTAAAACAAGAAAACAATATGCTTTTGAAACTTGAAGTCTTGGAAAGCTTCAAGTTCGTGTGATGCGAACTTGGAAGTGTGTTTTAAAAATGCATGGAAAAATGAAATAAAATATAATGGAATCTTTCTCATATATTAGGAAAGGGAAAGAAGTGCTATTGTCTCAATCCACACAGCAAAAAAGAAATGGTCTAAGAAGAAACACACTGTGGAGGTAAAAGAGATCAAACTCCAGGAAGCAGCTGAACTCCATCGTTTTTCTAAACTTCCCCGACATCTTTGTACAGTGCTGTACAGAATCTGTGTTCCCATGGGGTTCACAGGCTGGCTGGCGGCAAGAGGGAGGAGTCAAAGGCTTCGCTGTGGTGTGTGCTTCTCAGTAGAAGAGAGACCAAGAGGACAAGAAGGTCTAGCTCCTCTCTTCCTTCCCAAAGACTGCTGCCTTTACTCAAAATAATTTTATTCCCAATACACAATTATTACGCCTAGGGACCCAGAAGATTACGGGGCCCTTTGTCTGTCACCACAGGAGAGCCTCGGGGGACAGGAGCTAAAGCACTTAGCTGCTAACCCAAAGGACAGGGTTTGAACTCTAGCTGCTCTTGGCAAGGATGGACTGTTCTCCACGGCGCTGGCAGACAGCTATCAATAGCGGTATGAATTAAATTTAAAAAAGAAAAGGGCAACACTCCACAGGGCCCTAATGGTATACATGGCTAATGTGCACAGCTCAGAATGAAAAGGTTGGAGAAAAGGTTGGAGGTTAAATTTCCCAGAGTTGCCTCAGAAAACAACTTTGGGGGTTTCCTTCAAAACAAAATAAAACAAAAAGAATGGTTAATCAAAACCTTACAGAGTACAATTCTATTCTATTTGTGAGGTTACAATGAATCGTCTTCTGATCAGTTTTCTTAACTGTTATCTGCTTCTAGAGATACTCAGCCCCGGGGCGGGTGTAGTCTGCACCTGTGTATCACAGAACAGCCAGACAGGGGCCACTGAACATCTGAGTCTCAGGCTTAGGATCTGATTCCCCCACTTCCACTCCAAAGGGTGCCCCCAAGACTTAAAACTCCCTGGTAATGCCTGTTTATTGGAAACAGTTCCAAACAGGGAGTTACATACCCGAGTGACAACAGCATGACTTAGAAGACAACAATAATCTTGGTTTTAAAAAGGAACCCTGATATGATCGCTGAAGACAAATGTGTACATAAGCATAAGCAAATGTGGTGAAGAAAGCAGATGGTGCTCGGCTATCAAAAGATACAGCGTCTGGTGTCTTAAAGACTTGAAGGTAAACAAGAGACCATCTAGCTCAGAAGAAACAAAGTCCACATGGAAGAGCATACTAACAGTGATGTCTCACCCACCCCCCACCCCCAAAAAGGAAGCAGCACACTAACCTTTTTGACCATTAGGTGTCAAAGGGATCAGGTATCAGACATAAATAACAAAAAATATGTCATTATAAATATAAATGAGGAGGAGTACAGATTGAGAACCCAAAGCCAATCTGTAGGTGAAGCAACATCCCTAACAGAAGGGTCACGGAAAGGAGACAAACCAGCCAGGGTGAAGTGTAACAACAATGAAATATGCAACTTTTCTCTAGTTTTTAAAGGCTTCCTCCCTCCCACTATCGTGATCCCAAATCTACCTTACAAATCTGGTTAGACCAGATGATGTACACTGGTATAGATAGGAACCAGAAACATGGGGAATCCAGGACAGATGATCCCTTCAGGTCCAGTGGTGGGATTGGCGATACTGGGAGGGTGGAGTAGAAAGGGGGAACTGCTTATAAGGATTTACATATAACCTCTTGCCTGGGGTACAGACAACAGGGAAGTGGGAGAAGGGAGACATCGGACAGTGTACAATATGACAAAATAATGATAATCTGTAAAATTATCAAGGGTTCATGAGGGAGGCCGGAGTGGGGAGGAAGGGGGAAATGAGCGAATACCAAGAGTTTAAGTAGAAAGAAAATGTTTTGAAAATGATAATGGCAGCAAATGTACAAATGTTTTTTGTATACAATGGATGGATGTATGGATTGTGATAAGAGTTGTATGAGCCCGAATAAAATGATTTAAAAAAAAAATCAAAGCTCAAACAACAAAGAACCCTGGGCTTGATTAACTTCATGATGACGGAATGGGTAATTTTTTTCTCAACCAGTTTCCTTATCTGGGAAAGGCCACTAACAGGTCTTTTGTAGGATCATGGGACGATTATGGGTGATGTAGTCAAAGTATTCCCACTATAGCACTCTATAAATATTACCACAACCAACTTCTTTTTTATAGAAAGTGACAATTACAATATAAGTAATCCAAAGGAATGCTCCCCAGTTTAAGAAATCACGAATGAATGCATGCCAAGCAAGGAGGGCAGCACATTCTCCTTTATTGGAATCTGATGTTAGACCCCAGGCCTCAGAGATCCCTCTACAAATGATTTACCCGAGATAAGTGAGAGCTGCGCTATGACACAAACACACCCAGGTTCATCACAGCTTATACACATAGCGAAAAGATGGAAACTCAAGTGCCTATTATGAGATAAATAGGCAAATAAACTACCCCACATACATACAATGAAATACTTCAGAGAGTTACAGAATAATGACTTCACCAAACATCTGTGAAACAGCTCTTAACATGGGTCAACTTGGAGGACATTATGATGAGAGAAATAAATGAATCACAACAGGGCAAAGATGGCCTGAGGCTCCTGTTGTGGAAGTCAAGAAAAGGCTTACACACACAGAGACACATTCTTTGAGGAATACCAGGGATGGGAGAGGAAGGAAGCCAATCATTGACTACACAGCAGACATGATCTAACTCGGTGAAGGGAAAGGCAATCTACCGTAAGGAGAAGGGCTGCACGGAATGACCTTTGGTGAAAGGATTGCACAAAGCAATACAAAGGAACAAAATAAAACCAAGGCAAAAACTATAGCATGGGAGAGGAAATACAGACTTTCACAAAATCACAGAAAACTCTACAACACAAAAATAGCCAAGTGTGAAGATATTCTTGGTCACAATCAGGGCTGTATCACCCTAGATGAAAACCCTTTAATCTAGGGCTATACACTTCTGAAGGTGGTATTTCCATCTGTCAAATACTTCCCTGAAGAACTCTGAATTCCGGTTTATGACACACCAAAATGGCAGCTTTGTCATTCTTAAGGGACTCAAACACTATTCCTTTTAAATGTTTTTTTAAGTGTTGCGAAGTCTGAAGGGGCAAGATCAGGGCTATAAAGAAGGTGGGGTGATAAGGTGTTTTTCCAATGAAATTCTCCTGAGATAGCTCTTGCTATCCTTGAAGAATGAGTAGGTGCACCGTCATGAAGGGAAAAAATCTCATCGTTGCAAATTTCCGGGCTTTTTCCTTCACCAATGTAGCTTTTTGATTATTCTCAATACCTTTCTGATACATCCCTATTACCATCTTGTGTTCTTGAAATCTGTCATAATGACCAGCCCTGTAGGATCCTCCCAGTGGCTACAGTCTTCTAAGCTAGCCTCGCTGCTATCATGTTATTTGGCCCAGCAGCTCCCCGTTGGAAGTTATTGATTTCAACCTTCCCTCCTCCCCTTCCTTCTTTAAGGCACTAGGATATGACAAGGCAAAGCACGGAGAGACCTTGTCTGCAGCGATCCGCTAAGCACAGGAGCTTTCAAACATGTTTTACCTGAATACACCTGTACCGGTCAATTGGAACCCAGGTATCAGGGCTGTGTAACTTTCTATAGCCTGATTTCATCACTGCCATTAGCAGTGGTGCTGGCACACTGCGGGTCCAGAATGGGAACTGCCTTGGGGTGGGTGATGAGCAAGTGAATTTGCCTCCATTGTGTCCGCATGGAGCACTCAAGATTACGAGATTGCTAAGGGCGAAACAGGGGGCAGGTGGGGTTTGAGGGAGACTAGCTCTTTAATTTATATCCTGCAGGTAATGAACATGAGCTCCAACTAACTGATTTTTTGTTATTTGTTTTTACTCAGAAACTACAGAGTTAAATTTGTATTGTAACAAGGTTCTTCTACTCCAGACACTGGGGGGTGGGGGGTGGGTGGGTAACCAGACCAACAGCAAGCAGGGAGTTCAGTGCTCCACAGGGCTGCTTGGGGACGGGTGGGGGCATGAGTGCTTGCACACATGCAGAGCCACACATTCAGAGTCCCACATATGTACACACAGAGGATGTGGGGTCACACACACAAGTATAACAGCATACACCCATCTCTGCATCAACGAGCAAACTGGACACCAGGGATTTCACAGACACCCTTCGGGTTTTGTCAAGGCCCTGATGTTGCGTTCTTTCTTACCCTTCTCTGCCTGATGCCACATAGAACTTGGAGATAAAGCTATAGGAACACTGCTTTGTAAAATTTCTCATTTTGTACTGCCTTTTAAAGTTGTTTTCTTCTCAGATTCTCTCGATTGGTTTGCTTCCATTATCTCTGCAGGGAGCGGCAAAGATTAGAAATTGATTTTTTCATTTACCTTGCTTTCCACACATTTCCTCCCAAAGAAACAAAGTAGCTGGGGATATGGCATCACTAAATGCTCCCATTATCTTCATGTCTCTGGAAGCCTAATTTCTTAATCGACAATTGTAGCCTCAGAGGCAACTTAGACCAGATGAGAATGTCTGCATACCACACAGGCAGACATCACCGGGAGGGTTTGTCTGTGTGTGTGTGTGGGGGGGGCGGGGCAGAGATAAAGACATGATATTCATACCTCCTCCACCTCCTTCTCTTCTAACAGAACGCTGACAGACTGGAATGAATCAATTCCAGGAAAGGTTGAACAACATATTCAAATCTCAACTAAATGCCATTGAGTCCATTCTGGCTCACAGTGACCCTGTGTCAAGGAGCAGAGCTGCCCCGAGCAGGCTTCCAAGGCTGTCACTATTTATGGAAGCAGACTGCTCTCTACCGCCTCTTTCCTGCAGAGTGGTTGGTGGGTCTGAATCACTTTCAGTTAGCAGCAGAATGTTTTCACCATTCAGTCACCAGGGATCATCTGACTTTTTGTGAAAAAAAAGGAGGTGGGGTGAAAGATAACTCACCAGAGGAAACTATGTAAACTTACCCAACACAGGCTTCCTGAGCTCGGGTGTCTAGTCACGCGCGCAGGTTTTTAAATTCCAGCTGGAGCCCTGTGGCCCTTTTGCCTTGTTCTCAGTATCATGTAGAGGGATTTTTCCAAAAGGCACATGTCCTCATAGTTACCACCTAGAAGTTTTGATGTGCCTGCTCCTCAGAGATTTTGATGCTATCACAGCCCTTTGGCAGACACATTCAGTGGCTACAGTACCATGTTGAGCTCACAGGTAAGCTTTGCTTTTTTGTTGTATGGTTTCCTGGTGAGCTAGTGACACACTCAGAATTATATCCAGAGGCCAGAGAGGACACTGACACCACTAAAGCTCACAATTCACACTGTTCTGGGTTTAGAAACACACGTATTTAAACAATACTCAAAGAAATTCACATGACAGGCTCTTCTCTCTAAGTCTTGCTACATACTTGAAAGGAGAAACTTCATGTATGCATATAGAGGAGGTCTAATTTTTAATGTTTCAAAATGGATGGCTCAGTCCATTCCTGAAAAATTAGCCACTGCAAACCTTATAAACAGCAGTGGAACATTATTAGTAAACACAGTGCCTGAAGACGAGCGCCTCAGTTTGGAAAGCACTCAAAATATGACTGGGGAAAACCCGCATCCTCAAAGTAGAGTCAACCTTAACTATGTAGATTGAGTCTAGCCTTCAAGATAGTCATTTGCTACTAGGGAATGGCTCTAAATGAGAAGAATCAGCTGCAAATACCCTTTACAAAAAACACATAGAAGATATAAAATATGCATCTAGGAAAACTGGAAGTCACTCAAAAAGGAAATGGAATATATAAAGATTGATATTCAAGGCATTAGAGAGATTAAGTGGACTGGTACTGGCTGGTTTGAATCAGATTATCATATGGTTTACTGTGTTGGCAATGACACATTCAAGAGGAATGGTGTCCTATTCATTGTCAAAAAAGAACATTTGGGGCTGAGCCTCCGTGCGCATAGTGGTTGAGTGCAGGACTGCGGCCCACAGAGTTGGCGGTTCATATCCAGCAGCAGCTCTCCAGGAGCAAGACTGGGCTTCCTACTCCCACCAGGTGACAGTGATACCCACAAAAAAAAGAAAGAAAAAAAGAACATTTCAAGATCTAACTTGAAGCACAAGGCTGCCTCTAATCGGCTAATAGCTCTATGTATGTAAGAAAGGTCAATTAATACAATTATCATTCAAATTTATGGATCAACTATGTAAGCTAATAACGATGCAATTAAAGAATTCTACCAACTTCTTCAGTGTGAAAGAGATCAAATATGCAATCAAAAGAGATCAAAAATTGCATTGATAATTACTGGCTAATAATATGTGAAAATTGAGTCAGCATTTGAAAAATATGGCATTGGTGATAGTTACATAACTTTTGATGACATTATGGAATTTTGCAAGACCAACAACTTCATCGCAAATACATAAAAAAAAAACAAAAACCCCAAATCACAACCTAAACGGTGATTGTCCACATGAACTTTGACAGATGGTATACAGAGGAATCAAAATGACTTCATCCATGGGAAGAGCCGATAGAAAAGCTCAATATCTCAAGTTAAAATATAGATAGAGGCCAACTGTGTAACAGACTATCAATTGCTCATCTCCAAATATGAAATGGATGCAAAAAGTGGCCTTGATTTATCCCACTTGAGTTTAGAGATTTTATCATGGGCAGATTTAATGATAGAAGACCAAGCTGAATTGTGGGATGATATTGAGTACATGATATATATAAAAAAGCAAAAGGTCATTAAAAAGATGGGGGGCAGGGAAAGAGATCAAATGGATGTCGGAAGAGATGTTGAAGTTTGTTAAAGCAATGGAAGAAATGATAAAGTAAATGAGCTGAACAGAAACACCTGAAGGAGCAATCAAAGAAGCAAAACAAGTTACAATAGCCACTCAAAAGAAGAAATATTTAGGAATAAACCTAAGGAGAGAATCAAAAGACTTGTACAAAGAAAACTGCAAAATGTATGAATTGTTCTAAGAGTTATAAGAGCCCCCAATAAAATGATCTTAAAAGAAAAACTATAAAACACTACAACAAGAAACAGCAACAACAAAAAGACCTCCATAAATGGAAGAAAGTTGCATATTCAGGTATAGGAATATTGTGAAAATGACAACAACTACCCAACAATTCTATAAAAAATGCAATTCTGTTCAGATTCCAATTCATTTTCTAAAGAAATGGAAAAACCAATTAGCAACTTTATATTAAGAGGAAAGAGATCAAGGATAAGCAAAGAACTACTTAAGGGGAACAAAGTAAAACTCTCACCTACCAACTTCAAATCTCTCATATAGCAGAACTGGTACACAATGGAACAGAATAAAGAATCCCGAAATAAATCCAATGACCAACAGACAGCAGGTCAAAAAGCATTAAATGGTGAACAAATGGTTCTGGCAAAGTGAGCTTTCATCTACAGAAGAATGAAATACGACTCATACTTCACTGCCTATATAAAAGTGAATTCAAGACAGATCAAAGATCTAAACACAAATCCCGGAGTTATCAAGATTATCAATGAGAAAACAGTGACAAACTTAAGGGCCCTAAGCATGCTACCAAACATTATGAAAAAATACACATAAGTAGAAGACAAGACTGTGTTGCTAGGTGACATCAGTTGGTTCCAATTCATAATGACTGTATGTGAAAACAGAACAGTCCCACCCTGTGGCAGTCATGTGCTTATGTTAATTTTATGATTGAAATGTAGGGGTGGAGTCTAGCCTGTTAATCTGGAGACAGCCATTGAGTAGCCAATGAGGCCTCTATGTGGGCATGGCTTTCTCCTGAGACTTCTGGGAAATCTCGAGATATTTCCCTCGTGAAGATGAGAAGCTATCTTCCCCTGTTGTTGGGAGATAGTCTCAGAGGTGATGAGTCACAGAAAAGACATGATGGCAGCGTCCGAGAAGCTGGAGGAGCCAGCGAAGAGACCACACGGCTTTGCCCTGATGGAGCCAGACCTCCGAAGCTGGAGCGGCATGCTGTTGATGCACCTTGAGCCCTGGAAGTGAGGGGCCATGGGAAGACCCCTGCCAATGCCAGGATTCTGCACCCACTGACCTGTGACTTCGTGAGTCGGAAGGAGACTTTGTAGTCTGATTTCGGGCATATGGGTTAATATCGGACTTATGACTTTGGACTAGACTGGATTGGGATGCCTTCTTAGTGTCACATTCCTTTTGTATATAAACCCTTTCCTTATATCTACATGCGGGTCTTTGAAATTTGTTGCTCAAGTCTACCCAGACTAACACACACCCACATACAACAGAATGAAATAGATAGTTGGAACCTACTGAAAATAAAGCATTTATGGGCAACAAAAGACTTCATGAAAAAAGTAAAAAGAGAATCTATGGGTGGGAGTGGGTAGGGGTGGGTGGATTGTAATAAGACAAGGGACTTTAAGAGAAAATTCAACACCTCAACAAGAAAAGCACTGGCTGTAAGGATTTTCTCGGGAAACCTTAGCTCATCTACCCTACAGCTCTGATCTTACATCTTGGGTCTTCCAAGAACAATGTAAAGGAAAACAAATTGGGCCTCTCAAGATTGCCCAACTGCTGAATCAAAGAGTGCAGAAATCTTCAGAGAAGGATTAGAGAGATAGAAACACTGCCTTCAAAAGTGTAAAGACACAGATGGAGGATAAGTCAGGAAACAATATGTTCACATTTTGATATTTTTATAAATAAAATTCCTATGTCTTTGTAGCAATAATTTCTGACTCACGTTCATATATTATTGCCTTCTATTAAAAAGGAATTGTATAATATGTCCTTATATGCTTTACCTTTTTACTAAGCAAAAGCTTTCCAGGTTCATAATATTTACATAGTTTTGCAAATATGAATTTAAAGTGTTTTAGAATACCTTTAAAGTTGTAATCTAGTAGTTTACAAAGCACATCACCAGCCTTATAGTCAACAATTCACACATATTTTGTTTCTTCCCATTTATTGCAATCCTCTCAGGGTTTGATTTGTTACAGACTCATCACTGTTCTACAAGACAGCCTAGGACTCAATTGTGTATATGTAGGGCAATTTACTTCTCTCCTCATCCACTGATGGGTACATTTCCATTGTTTCCGTGTAATTGCCAATGAAAAGCAAGCAGCAATGAACATAGGTGTGTGTTTGTCTCATTAAGTCTTGATATTCATACATTCATGCTTCTTACATTCGCTACTAAGATTATTAATAAATGCTTGCAGCTATTCTCACTTTTGAATCATGCCACATCAGCGAACCTTTATGCCATTCACATCATTAAGGTCTACTATATTTTATGGAGTTTGAGGGACCTTCCATTATGAGGGACCCATTTTCAGGGAACATTGTAACAGACAGTATTCCACTGTTAAACATATAGTCTTCACTGGTCATTTTTTTCCAAAAGACATCACAGGTATTCTATTCCTTCATAGTCTGGAAACTCTCCTGAAACTTTTGCGCCATAGGTTACTGTGAGGGTTGTTGAAATACTAGTTGCATATTTCCCAACAACACTCCAGTGCACAAACTTCCATAGTATAACAAACTATCAGACAATATTTGTATACAACCTTTGCTGTCTAGCTCACTGCTGCAGTCATTATGCGACTCCATCTCCTTGAGGATCTTACACTTTACCAAGGATCGTGTCCTTCTCTTGGCCCCTACTCACAGTGAGACCAAGGGCGGCCATTGTCACTTCTAAAGAGTATTCTGACTCTACTTCTACTGGGAGATTTGTTTGTTCTCCAGGAAGCCCATGGTATGTTCAAAATTCTTTTTAAAAAGCAACAATTCAATGGCTGTGGTTCTTCAGTTTTTCTTATTCACCAATCAGTTGTTGCATGCACACATGTGTTATGACTGAAAACATACAGTTTGGAGAAGGTGCACTGTCTTTCTCAAAATGTGCACTCACCTGCCCAGAAGTCTAATGCCGCAGGTTTTCCTAGTGATTATGTCTTAATTTCTGACTACTGCTTTCATGGGTGTTAATTCTGGAGCCAATTAAAATAAAATTCCTATCAACTGCAGTATTTTCTCTGCTTATCATGATGCTGTTCCCAGCTAACTTGGTTTAATTCTGAGCTCTCAATTCTATTCCACTGGTCCATGTGTTTGTTGTTAAGCAAATACCAGGAGGTTTTGATTAGGGGCTGCATAGTTTGCTTTGGCATTGGTGAGTGTGTGGCCGCTGGTTTGGTTATTTTCAACATTTCTTTGGCTATTTAGGGCATCTTCTCTTTCCATGTTATCATTAGTTTTTCCACTTCAGCAAAGAATGAGGTTGCAATTTATAGGTAAATTGTATTGAATCAGTAGCTAACTCTAGATAGAGCTCATACTTTTATTATACTGTTTTAATCCATGAGCATGGGATGCTTTTCCATTTTTTAGGTCTCTTTTAGTGTCATGTTGAAGTGTTCTATGATTTTCACTGGATATGTTTTTTTATGTCACTGGTTGTGCTAATGCCTGGGTATTTTACCAATTTGAAGTTTTTATAATTTAGCTACCTATTGCTTCATTTGTTTTATTGCCCTTTCTAGAGCTTCTATTAGAATGGCGAATATAAAGGGTGATAACAGACATTCCTATCTCATTCCGATTCTCTGAAGGCAGCGTACTTCTCCACTATGCTTAATGCTAGCTATTGGTTTTTCACACATGCCATTATATTGTAAAATTTCCCTTCTATTCCTATTTTGCTAACAGTTTTTATTGGAAAAGAGTAGTGCATTTTACTGAAAGCCTTTCTGCATTAATTGATATGTTCATATGCCTCTTTCCCTGTTTTATTTATATGTTCAGTTACATTGATTGATTTCCTAATACCGCACCATCCTTGTAAAACTGGCATGAATCTCCTTCGATTACTGTGTGAATGTTTGGCTAGATTTTGTTGAAAGGTCTCTGGTTTGGGGCCTGTAGCTTTCTTTTTGGTTTGTTTCTGGTTATGTTGTGAGTCAGAGAGTTCAAGGGTGTTCCTTCCTTTTCTTTGAGGCTACAAAACACGTAGTGGAAAAATTCCATTACCTTCTCATTTCATTTTACCAGGAAAAATGTGATGCTTCACTGTGTCGTTTGAAGAGATTGAAGAGGATTGATGTAAAGTTTGAATGTTAGTAATCTAGGCTTTAGTTGACAGATTTTTATTCTGGGGGTGGTGGTAGGGCATCTTTTTATTTGACAAGGCTTTGTTTAAATTTTCTACCTCTGTGTTAGTTTAGGAGCACGGGGAGAGCTGGTGGCATGGCGGTTTTGTGTTAGGCTACAATCCATATGGTTGGCAGTTCAAAATCACCAGCACCTCCAAGGGAGAAAGACTGGGCTTTCTGCTCCTGTCAACACAGTCTTGGAAACTGTGGCGGTCACGTGCTTATGTGAATTTCATGACTGAGATGCAGGGGTGGAGTCTAGCCTGTCAATCTGGAGATAGCCATCGAGTAGCCAATGAGGCCTCTGTGTGGGCATGGCTTTCTCCTGAGACGTCTGGAAAATCTCGTGATATTTCCTTTGTGGAGATGAGAAACTATCTCCCTAGTTGTTGGTAGTTAGTCTCAGAGATAAGGACTTAGGGACAAGACAAGATGGCAGTGTCCGAGCTGCTGCAGGAGCCGGAGGAGAAGCCACACGGCCTTGCCCTGATGGAACCAGACCTCTGAAGCTGGAGAGGCCTTGAGGGGACCCCTGCCAGTGATGAGCTGCTTCTGCAATGCTGTTGATGGACCCTGAGCCCTGGAAGCAAGGAGTCATGGGGAGAGCCCTGTCAGTGCCGGGACTCTGCACTCACTGGCCTGTGACTTCGTGAGTTGGAAGGAGACTTTATAGACTGGTATTGGGCACATGGGTTAATATCGGACTTATGACTTTGAACTGGACTGGGCTGGGATGATAAACCTTTTCCTTATATCCATATGCCAGTCTATAAATTTGTTCCTCTAGTTTACCTGGACCAACACAGACACCCACAGGGGGGTGGAGGAGTGTTCCTGGAGGAGTCAGCACTGACTCAATGGCAAGGAGTCTTGTTTGACTTTTTGTGGGGTGGTGCCGTTGTTACGTGCTGGGCTGCTAACTCTCAAGTCAGCAGTTGGGAAACAGCATCCACTCCTTCTTCAGGAGAAGGACAGGGTTTTCTACTCTCATGAAGACTAACAGTCTCAGGAACAACAGGAAGAGTTGTTCTATGCTCTCTTTCAGGGTCACTATCAATCTTTATTGACTCGATGACAGTGAGTTCAGTTTTTGGAGTGCTAGTTTGAAAAGGCAGTATTTTTTTTTTAAGAATGTGTCCATTTCCTCTAGTTTGTCAAATAGGAGGTACCATTTTCCATAGCAAAAAGTACAATCTGTATCTCTATCCAATCGGTTGTACTGCCACTGACTTAATTTTCTTTTATTAAATACTTTTATTGGGGGTTCTCACATCTCTTATTGCAATCCATACATTCATCCAGGGTGTCAAGCAATTGGCACATATGCTGTTATCATCATTTTCAAAGCCTTCTCTTCCCACTTGAGCCCTGATATCAGCTCCCCATTTTTCTCCACATGAACCCTTGATATGTTATAGATTATTTTCATATCACACATCATCTTCCATCACTCCCCACCCACTTTGACACGGTCTCCCTGAGAGGGAGCCCCTGTGGTGGTCATGGGCTTATGTTAATTTCACAATTGAGATGTAGGGGTGGAGTCTAGCCTGTTAATCTGGAAATAGCCAATGAGTAGCCGATGAAGCCTCTGTGGGCATGGCTTTCTCCTGAGAATTCTGGAAGTTTCGCGGTATTGCCCAATTGAAAAAGAGAGACTTGACTCTCAGTCTCTGGGAGTCAGTCTCTGAGAGATGAACTACTGACAAGACAAGTTGGCAGTGTCTGAGGAACTAGAAGAGCAGGAGAAGAAGTCACATGGCCTGACCCTGATGGAACCAGACCTCTGAAGTCAGAAAAGCCACAGAGAGACCCCTGCCAGCGCTGAGATATTTCTATCACCAATGGATACTGCTGATGGATCCTGAGCCCTGGAAATGAGGAGCCATGAGGGGACCCCTGCCATAGCCAGGACTCTGCATCCACTGGCCTGTGACTTCATGAGTCGGAAGGACACTTTATAGACTGGTATTGGAAATATGGGCTAATAAAGGACTTATGACTTTGAACTGGACTGGGTTGGGATGCTTTCTCAATGTTCCCTTTCTCTTGTATATAAATCTTTCCCTCATATCCATATGTGTGTCTATGAATTTGTTTCCCAGACTAACACAGTGACTTTAAGGAGACTCACAATGTTTTAAAGGTTAATCAATTAGAGCAGGGACATAAGTAAGTTTTAGCTCAGTTCTTCTCACTGTGGGTCAGGTGGGTTCCCAAACCTATCCTGTTGTCATTGGCCCAGCGCAAGAATACATAACTGGAACAGACAAAACTCAGCAGCTAGAACTCCCACAAAGGATTCCTAAAATGTGGAATAAGGGCTATTATGTTAATAAAGGCTGAATGAACCCCAATAGAAGTGCCTTTGCCTAAGAAAATAGTTAATCAAAAGCAATAATGCTTTTAATAATCCTTCCCTGAAGGAGTGAAGAGAGTAGTATCACCATCCCCAACACATCGCTCTTTAACGCTCGCGCCAGTATGGCCTGTGGGAATCACAGACTGGGCTTAGAGAGTGACAGAGGATTGTCATAAACTTAACCCAGTGGTGACTCCAATCGCAGCTGCTCTTCTAGATGGGGTTTCACTGCTTGAACAAATTAGTACTTCTAGTACACGGTATGCAGCCACGGATCTGGTCAATGCCTTTTCCCCATTTCTGCTCTTATAGGAGCCCCAGCAGCAGTTTGCCATCTTCAGCTGGCAGGGATCACAATACACTTGCGTAACTGTCCCACCCGCATTTATGTCGACTCTCCAGAAATGTGCCATCATTTAGTCCCCAGGGACCTTGATTGCCTTTCTGCTTTACAGAATGCCTCTCTAGTCTGTTACATTGAGGACATTGTACTGGCTGGGCCCAAAAGGAAGCCCTATCGAAGACTTTAAATTCATGGATATAATATTTTGGGGCAAGAGGGTGGGAAATCAGCTTTATTTTTACCACAGTGAAATGTCTAGGGGGTCTAGCTGTTTGGGGTATGTCAAGATGTTCCTACAAAAGTGAGGAGTACCATTGCATCTGGTCCATACCATAACTAAAACGGGAGCACAATGCCTGCTGGGTAGTGGACCTTTTTGATTTTGGAAGCAGGATATCCCTTATGTGGGTGTATTACTCTGACATATGTATTAAGTGACTTCACAAGCTGCCAGCTCTACAACAGGTTCAGGCTGCTGGGCCAGTTGCTGTGGTATGTGACCGCCAGACCGAGGTGATCCAAAGACGCTGGGGTGTCAGCGGCAGGTACCGATTACAATCTCTGGCAGGCACATACTTGTGAATCAGTGCAGCCCCTCCGAATGTGGCAGTAAAGGCCGGCCATCCTCTGCAGATAACTAACCCATTTTGAAAAAATAGCTTTCAACTGGTTATTGGGCCTCACTGGAGACTGAACACCTCATCACGGGCCACCACATTACCAGGAGGCCTGAGCTGCCCATACTGTACTGAGTGTTGTCTGACCCACAGAACCATCAAGGGGGATGTGCACAGGAGGACTCCATCATTCAGTGGAAGTGGTATATACAAAATCAGGCTAGAGAAGGACAAGAAAGTACAATTAATCTGCACGAAGAAGTGGCCCCAATAGCTACAGTCCCCACTGACGTTTGTCACAGTAGCTGCCTTCTCCCAGTCTGGATCCGTGGTCACCTAGGGAGTGCCCTATGATCAGTTCATTGAGTAAGAGAAAACCCATGCTGGGTTTGCTGCACAATGTGCAGGCACCATTTGAAAGTGGGCAGCAGCAGCACGGTAGCCCATTTCTGGTATCTCCCTGAAGGACAGTGAATGGGAAAGCCTCCCAACAGGCAGGACTTAAAGCACTTCACCTGGTGTTTCAGTGTATCTGGATGGACAGGGTCAAATGTGCAGCTGTAAACTGAATGGGCTGTGACCAATGACTTGGCTGAATGGTCCGAGATGTGGTTGGAACATGGGTAACAAGGAAGTGTGTGGAAAGGTATGAGGGTGAATCGCTCTGAGTAGGCCTAAAAGTGCAGCTATTTGTGTCTCATGTGAATGCTTACCAAAGTATTTCATCTTTTAATAAAGACTTTTAACAATCAAGTGGCTAGAATGACACATTCTGTGGAAATATTCCCTAGCCACTCCTGCCTTTGCACAAGGGACGTGTGAACAAAGTGGCCAGGGTGGGTGGGATGGAAGTTATGTGTGGGCTTGGCAACACGGTATCCCATGTGTCAGCAGCACATCCAACCCAAATCCGAGATACTGAAAGACTCTTTGGGGAGATCAACCAGATTACTTAGGACCAGTTCAATCACAGAAAGGGCATAGCTTGGTGTTTACTGGAATAGGCAATTACTCTGGATACAGATTTGCCTCCCCTGCCAGCAGTTCTTCTGCTAAAACTAACATTTGTGGACTTACAGAATGTCTCATCCACTGGTGTGATACCCCGCATCGCGTTGCTTCAGATCCAGGAACTCACTTGATAGCAAACAAAGTATGGCAATAGACACAGGCCCATAGAATCCTCTGGTCAGACCAGGTTGCTCATCATCCTGTAGCAGCTGGCTTGAGAGAACAATGGACTGGCCTTCAAAAGACACAATTGTGGTGCCTGCTAGTTTGCACCCCCTTGCAGGGTTGAGGCAATGCTCCCCAGGTGACTCTGTAGCTGTGAACCAGGAAGCAAACTATGGTGCAGTGTTTCCAATAGCCATGATTCAGGGACCCAGGATTGGCACCACAAGTGACTCCCTTGCAGCGGCTTTACTTCCTTTCCTGAGGGCTCTTATGCCCTTCGGGTCTGGAGGTTCTAGTTCAAAAGGGAGAAATCCTCCCACTTGGAAACCCAGCACTGATTCCATTGACCTGGCCATGAAGAATGCGCCATGGCCATTTGGAGCTTCTCCTGTCTCTGGTTCAATAGGTGCTACTGTACTGAGTAGTGAGATTGGTCCTAATGACCAAGGGGAAATTGGATTCATGCCACATAATGACCACTCTTGCTGTTTGGACAGCCTGCAATTGCCTCTATTGCAGGCTAACCAGCTAGACCTGTGAAGCCCAGTATCCTATGGCCATTAATAACCAATATCAGATACATGACGGAAACCTTCCTGGATCAACTACCTTCAGCTGAGCTGACACAGATGTTAAAAGTCACCCAACAACTCCAAACAAGCATATTAAATCAGATATTTTCATTGTTTTAAGTGACTATAAATTGGGCTGATACACTCTCGGCAAAACCTAACTGGGGAAAAAATATACCAATCAAAATATGCAGGTAAAAATTGAAAAATATATTATTTTATTAAGTGAATACAACTAATTTGCATTCTTAGTCTGCTTGAATGCCATCAAGGAAAGAGATAATTACAGGTCAAAAATGCAAAGAGATATATTTGAATCTCGCCTGCCAATGGTCTGGCTGGATCACCCCTGTTTGCCACTGAACCTGTCAGTCTTCTGTTTTCTCCTGTTTGACACTACTGACTGCCAAATTAGGGTGCTCTGTATAATTAAATCATGTTTGTCCATAAAAATAAACAAGTTCAAAAAACTAGAAATGGTAGCTGTTTCCTTACCCATCCACAAGTCCTTGCTGTTTAATAATCCTGTGTGACTCCTCCCTAGAGATCCTGCCGTGAAACCAGTGTTGTGTCCTATGGATGACTGTTGGAGAGACGACAAGAGGAAGTTAGAATCTTGTCACACCTGCAGAACTCACTTCTTCACAGTACTACCAAGTCTCCACGAACTAAGAACACCTCCTTCCCCCCAGGATTCCCACTGTGAACACCTTTCATGGTGCACGTGCTTCCAATGCAGCTTGACAGACGGGGCTGGGGGAGGGGGTGGGGGAGGGCAGCCATTTGACTTCCCTTATGGACAAAGGGATCAGGCCAATGTACCATGTTTACCTGTACTTAGGGTAGAAGGGTGGAGGGGGCTTTGGCTACCTAGGATATTCATCCGTGTGCTTCGTTTCTGCAAAAGAAATCTCCATGTTAGTACTAGAGACAACAGAGCAACCCAACACAAGTCACTGATATAGTCAAACTCAGGGCTGGTGCTAGACCAGAGAGCACCTCTGAGGTTCCAAACAATGCCCATTATCCATAGGGTGAGGTCCCCTAGAACCCATGGCTCCTCATTGAGAAAAATGTTATGGTCCATCGTTATTAATGATGACCACAGAGAGCCAAAGATTTCCCGTAAATATCGCGAGCCTTACAGGAAGGACTCTGGCTTTGACACAGAAGAGAGGTGAAGAAAATATCGTGATACTCTGGTCATTCAAAGGAGAAAGTCATGAGTAAGTGGGTTAACTTTAAGCAGTTTCACAGAACTGTGGCTGACTCCGAACCCTTGGTCTTTGAGGACTTTCTCCTTTTCCCTTCTCCTAGATGGTGAAAACACACAGAATGCTTTCTGAGCCAGGGCTCCCTGCTCATGTTTCCTACATTATCTAAAGTTTCAGAGAAAAAAAAAGAAAGCTTTGTAATGAGTGACATTCTTCCCACCTGGAGCTGAGGCTCTAAGCGTTAGAGGTACAGGGACTTGGGGAGCAGTGCAGTGATTATTGGTGGAGTCTTGAAGCCCCCTCTGTACACTCCTCCTAGACCCCCGATGACAAACTCATCAGCGGAGTAGGCCTACGCTTCTCCAGCGCCTCCGGTGGTTGCCACGGGATGTGGAGGACCACAGACAATGCAGTGCCTCCTGCTGTTGGGAACGTAGATACCTCCAGCCAGCCACCCACCTGCTTGCCGACACCCACAGAGCAGACCCACGTGGAGGGGATGCCACCCTGAGGGAGGCCATCTACATGGGTGCAGCCAGGGCTTACCCGCCACGCATGGCCCTCTTCCAGAGCTGCACTCTGGGCCTCAGCTGGGTTCTCGATCACTCTTCCGGTTTGCCCAGAAAAATCCATGGCCACAAGGGAGTTCTCCGAGACACTGCGCTGAGAAGGGAAGGCAGGAAAATGAGTCATAGCAGCACCCAGGGGAGTCTCGGTAGGAAACGATCTTAAGAAGAGCAATGAACGAGCCCTTCCCACCTTTGACATGGTTTAAGTTTTCAGTAGAAAATGCCTTTCTTTGGGGTGACAGTTCAGCAGTGCGAGGGCCTTTAATCTAAAAATGGCTTTGATTTTTCCTTCCAAAGAGTAAATAGTGTTCCAATTATCCCACAGTACCAAAAGGTATCAATAGGGTGGGACAGTATCACTAAACCCTGCATTTGCTCAAGGAAACACCAGGACTCTTTCTGCGGCATATGGTGCCATGTCACAGGAAAAGGAGCACTGCAGACAATGTGCTAGATTCACGTCGTTGGATAGCTAGGAGAGGCGTGAGAATACGAGGCCTGAGAACTCTCTGGATTCTAGAGGAGGACTAGTGTGATGTTCAACAGTTTCCATGGATGTAGTCTCAAAGGTCAGAAAATATCCATTTCTCAGCAGAGTTGCAAGTGGCTGTTCACCTTTCTGAGTCCTCAACCAGAGGTAGCTATCTATGCAACCTTGGGGGGCGGGGGGAGAATCCAGGGAAAAATTGAAGAGGAATTTGTTCACAGCAGTTAAACTGGTAAAACAATAAAACTACTAATCTTCTGGCAACAGAATGTGGTGGCTGCTGCTGCTACCCTGAAATAGATGTACTTTCCTTGGGGATACTCTGGGAAACCCAGACTGAGATGAGTCTCTACACTCCCCGCTCACACAGCTGGAAAGGAAATTGAACTGCAGGTCCCAGCTGTACTTACCACTGGAGTTGAGAAGGGAGAGAGCAAAGCTTTCCTCTGCTGAGGGATCCTGTAATTCTGGTACAGAAGTCTTCCATACTGGAGAGAAAAGGTCTGAGTTAGTCACCAGTCCTTTGTGAGGCTGCAAATCTTCAGCATGGGCAAAGCTCATGGCAGCGAATGGCCATGCCAAGTCCAACATAAAGATTGTTGCTGGTGTCTGTTCCCTGAAATGCAACATCCCATATGGCCCACTTTTCTCTCTCAGTCCTGCACTATTGCCCCTAATAGAAGAATACCAACTCATTGGTTTTGGAGCCCCTCAATTATAATGGTGAAAGAAACATAGGATCCAAACACCAGTTGATAACATTTTCCAGGAGGTCCATACTAAAAGCACTGCAAAGCGAAATAGTTTGGTCTCCTGAGAGAAGAATGTAGTTCAGTAAAGGAAAAAGGACAAATAGGTAATTAAAGTGCAACACTGAATATATAAAGCAACAACTGTATTTTAAGGGCTTTAAAACTGATAAACATGGAACCCAGTGCTATCAAACTGTGACTCACAGCAGCCACACAGGGCAAAGTAAAACTGCCCTCTTTCAGGATCTGAGGTGGTAACTCTTCGCGGGAACAGAAAATCTGATCTTCTTGGTGGATTTCTGCCTTTGCAGTTATCGGCCCAATGCATCCTTGACCCAGAGCTCAAAAGACATGGTAAGAACACCTCAAAAAAGGTGATGGGGTAAATAAGCGATCCTTATGTTGATCTGGAAGTGGTCAAAATTACTAACCTGTGTCAAATTTTAATAAACTAAAGATGCCGTGTTTGGAATCTAGAGTTACCAAGGAAAATGGTAAATAATGTTACCAGTTAATGTAAGGAAAAGAAATAAAAATACTTGTTTTTTATGGGCCTCACTGCCCTCTTGTGGTTGTGGGAGCCACCCAGTGCCGCTCCTGAGAGCCGCCACTGGATTTGACCCGCCAAGCCCGCGGGCCGCAGTCCCACACTCAACCACTTACACCACCAGGGCTCAGCCCAAGAAATAAAAATACTTGATGAATTTTTAAAAGATTGTCAGAAATATAAACAAGGTGGGATAATTTGAAAATAAGTAGCACACGCCTATTTAAATTAAAATAATATTAATGATCATGTTGAGTGGTAAACTTGAATCATAATAAACACCCCAAAGAAATGGTATAAATTATCAGCAGGAAAATAAACATTAAAAAAAACTCAAAACAATGAAGTAATGCTTATAAAATAGATATATTTAAGCCCTAAATATAATGACCTAGAAAGGTACAAAAAGTGGGAGGAAAAACATAAAAGCTAATGTATATTTATATAGCTGAGACACGTATGGGGTTGGGGTGGGGCCAGAAAGAATTAAACATTTCCCAAAGAAAGGATAGGGCTTTTGTCAAAGAAAGGACAGAGTTTTTATTCCCAGTCGCTAGGAGATAACCTCTGGGTTTCTAGAACATCTGGCCGATTCTTTGTTCACTTGCAGGTGACGTTGGTCTAAGCCACACAGTCCACATTAGTGTGTGGTTTAGATTAAAGGCCTTTGGTCAACAGTATATAAACTCAAGCCCTGGAGAAGTAGAGACTAGGTCAGCCATTTAGAGAGCAGTTTTATCTGTACTCCTGGCCCCCCAAAAAAAGGATGGACACCAAGTTTTCCTTGATCATGATTATTTTGTATCTGTTGCTGTTCATGCAGCAGTGTCTATAGGACTCCACGAAAGGAGACAACTAAGAGTTGGCCCCTGGACTCTCCAGGATGCTGCCCAATGCGCCTTCCTTTACTTCTGACTTCAGTTGATAGTTCTTCACTGCCACATGCTGTAGCTAGGAGCACAAACACTATTGTGAGTTCTGTGAATCCTAACAAGTTACTGAAGCTGAGGGGGTACTTGGGAATCTCCAGATTCTCTATATACACACACATAGAAATATATGTGTGTGCTTTATATATCAATGAAGGGCAAGTCAAAGATCACTGCTACTAGTTCATACACGTACAGGTATGTTTAACTACATCGATAAGTGGCTGGATTCAACTGTACAGGTGGTTTTCTCATTTCAAAAGAGGTGAAACGTCAATTGATGACAAATCTAGTTCTGAACATCTGTCAACTTCCCAAACCGATGAAAATGTTGAGTCGGAGTGCATTTGAAGTTCATGCCACCAGGTCAGATATTAATCAAGCTTTCTATTTAGAGGTTCTGAAAATAGTGCGTTAATAGTATACGACACAAAAGGCCTCATTTGTGGCAGACCGAGGGCTGGTTCTGCCACCACAACAATGTACCTGCTAAGGAGGCCATCTCTGTGTGGCACTTTTTGCCAAAAAACAGCATGTTTCTCTTGCCTCACACAATTTATTCACCTGACCTCATTCTGACTTCTTTCTGTTTCCACAAACGTAGAGGAGAATGAAAGGGCAGTGATTTGATGAAGTAGAAGAGGTCAAGAAAAGACGAGGGAGGTACTATCAGCCATCCAAACAGATGAGTTTGAAAAATGTCTCCAAAAATGGAACAGCAGACTTGATACATGTATTAAATGTAATGGGGAGTACTTTGAAGGGGATAAGGTTGTTTTGTAAAAAAAAATTAAATACACAGCTTTGGAACCCCCCCTTTTGGGGGGTGGGGTGTCTCTCCTTGTATATAGACTAAAGTGGAGGACATGTAAAGAAATAGTATCTTACATTTCGAATCTTATGTTTCATAAAGATTTCTATGATTTTGAATATATCTGTGTGTATGCTCAGACATATTTTATATACATACAAAATATATTTCTTCTTCCTTTGATTTTAATTTGATGCTTTTAAAAAAAGTTTCTTGAAAGGATACTTAGATTCCTGATTTTAAATTTTCCTTTTTAATATGTGGTATAAAATTTTCTTCTTAAATCTTCCTGTAGAATTGCCATTATATTTTTTATAATTATTCAATGTAAAATATTTTCTAAAATTACTTTTGTACTTTTTCCTTAACTTATGAATTGTTTAAAGTTTATAAATTTAAGGGTAAAGCTGTACCTTATTTTTACTGTGTCCCCAAAATGGAATTTTTGTTAATTACTAGAAAAAATTACCCTTTTCCACTCTTATCATCTGCATTTTCTCAAGTAAGGGTACACATTCTCTTCCATTAACAAATGTTCGGGGCTCTAGGGTGGTAGTTTTCATTGTAAAAGCTCATTATATTGCGTAAATTGACCAAGACTTATGATTACACCCACACACAAGAGTTTCAGTACAAATGGTTTTAAGAGATGATCACACATCCCCATCAAGTATACAAACCAGCCTCATGGTCAAGGTTCTCAAGAAAGCTAGGAATCATTTCTGCTGGACCTCGGCCTGGTGAGGACAAGTAAATTTTGACTATTCCTGATAAAAGAGACGAAGGTGAGGGAGCTGGGGTGGGGGGTCGGAAGGCTAACGGGGGGCAGCAGATAAAGCAAAAATTATTTTCTAATTTTTTTTTCCAGTTGAATAGGTTTTATAGGAAGGTCTATAGTCCGGCCAAAATACTTTTGTCCTCTGTATTTGCTTCAGCAAGTATGGCTGTAAAATATTTCCTTTTCAAAAACATAAATCCAATTTCTTAGCCATATCTAACCTAATAAAACACTCCCAAGCAATTGGGAAAAATATCAGGGAAGCTGGATTATATGAAGATGAATGCAACATCAGAATTGAAAGAAGTCTTTTTAACCCACTGCAATAGGCAGATGACACCACCTTGCTTGCTGAAAGAAAGGAGGACTTGCTGATAAGATCAAGGACTGCAGCCTACAGTGTGCATTATGACTCAGTGTGAAAAATACAGGAGGTCCTCACAACTGGACCCAGAGGTCAAGTAAATGGGGAAAAGGTTGAAGTTGCTAAAGGTCTTGTCTTGCTTGCACCCACAATCAATGTCAGGGACGCAGCAGTGGAGAGATCAACAGTTAAGTCGCATGGGATAATTCCATAGCAGAAAACCTCTTGAAAAGCCAGGAGCTGACTTTGAGAATAAGGTGGCCCTGACCCAAGTAATGGCATAATCGATCGGCTCCTATGCAGGTCAAAGTTGGACATGGACTAGGGGTGACTGAAGGACAGTCGGTGTATTTGAATGGTGATGCTGGTGAAGAATACTGGAAGACCATGGGTTGCCGAAAGAATAACTACATCTGTCTTGGAAGAAGTACAGTCAGAATGTTCCTTAGAAGTGAGCCTGGCGACACGTTATCGTACGTACTTTGACATGTTAGGAGACTAGTCCAGGGAGAAGGACATCATGCTGGGTCAAGCAGCAGGGCAGTGAAAAAAGGGGAGCCTTTTAGCAAATGCATGGACACAGTGGACACGGTGGCTGCATCGACGGGCTCACACGTAAGACCACTTGTGCGGATGGCGCAGGACTGGGCGGCGTTTTGTCGTGCTGTGCACAGGGTCACTGTGAGCTGGAACGGGCTCAATGGCTCCTAACAAAACAGTAACAGATAATCGTGGGGAAAAGTGATGATGGCTATCTGCCGGTTTGCCACGGGGCTGCAGAGATGATTGTAAATCGGTAGTCGTGCAGCAAACCATGACCATGCACAGTTTTTCATGTTAGAAAGGCTCATTTCCATATATCATGGCAACTCAACAAATAATAATATAAGTAACATAAACGATTAAGACTTTGAAATACCAAAAAGAGCTCACTTTCATGATCTTGTAATGCAAAGGTTCCATCATTTAGCTGTTGGTCAAGGGCAATAGCTTCCCTTTCTTACTTTCCACTTTTCATTTCTGCAATACATTGATTAGTCTTAGTACCTTACATGCTTATAAAATGCTAACTTCCTTCATTCTAATGTAACCTTTCACGTTGATATCCTTCTCATGAGACGGCTTACGCAGTAAGATGTATGGGTATGTATAATGAGGGGATTTCAAAAGTTTGTGGGAAATTCCCTAATAATTTTCTGAGACTCACTCCCTGGGAGACATTGCAGCTGACAAGACATCATGAACTCACCTACTCCCCCGAGCTAGAGAAGCCACATGAATTGCAATCCACTGGCCTGTGATCTTCCTGCATTTGGCACCATTGCATGTGTTTTGTGAGTCTAAAGCGACTTCATAGATTGGTAGTGGACATATGAGCTAAAATGAGACTTATGGATTTGATCTGGCCTGGGTTGGGATGCTTTCTCGATATTCAATTGCTCTTGAATATAAAGGTCTTTCTTATACACACACAAATGCGAAGATAATTTTCCTTTATCTTTTAATTCTAATTTCCATAAATATTTTGAGGCCCCATATATCTATCTATGTATATATCTATGTATAAATGTATCCCCCACCAAATAGATATGTTTCTCTGTCTTTTTCATAGGTTTAGGGTCAAGTCAAAAAGTGATTCAGGAGCCACCTTCTTGGCATGGGCTCTGTTTCGGATAAACTGGTATCCTACTCTCATTATTGGTCCTGAGGAGTTTATCTGTCCTGGATTCCCTATGTTGCATTCTGATATTTGTTGCTAATACAACCTGGAGGGCTTTTCCCTAACAGACCAAGATCAGTAATAAAGAGCCACTGGAATCCCTTTGGTAACTGCTATGATAAATCGCTGTCAACGGTACTACCCCACAGGAGATTACACGTGATCAATTTCTTTTAGAACATACTATCAGGAGACACTGAATGGTGTAGTTTATCATCCTTCCCTTGTGATCCCAGCTCTTCAGGAATATCACAACTGGATCTGATGTCCACTCTGGGGCTTAAGTAATTATTCTGATGTGTTAGATAGATACTTGCTCTTTTCCAAGGCCCCAATTTTTCTATTTCTGTACCCCCAACTCAATGATTCTCAAGCACGGTTGAGTGCTCTCCACTTCCCATGGGTCACATGGCAGTTTCTAGAGACTGTCCCTACAGGTTTACTGTCTGACATGGGCATCTAATGAACAGAAATCCGAGCTGCTGCTGCTGCTACACATCCGTCAGGGCACAGGATCCCGGCATTCCTCACATACCTCCAAGAAATATAATTGCTCTGAAACCCAAACACCCGTCGTGTTGTGGTTGGGAAATCTACTTGATGACTGCTAACTCCTGTGTGGGGAGCACGGGAGGCCCTATCTGGAAAGATGAGATGGAACTACCCTCGATAACGAACAAATGGGAAATGAATGGCGTTCCATGTAGAAACTACACCAACCCGAGTCACTCGCTCTTCCTGAAGTGCTGGTGTTCGAACTCCTAATCTCAAACACAAGGCACCGTACCTTGAGGAGTCGGAACGCCGTCATCCAGCAGGCTCTACTTTGCTCGTCTTCTGCACAGAGCAGCCGCAGCTCTTTCGTCTCACTCCTGACTTTGTTTGGCTATAGGAGGCAAAGAGAAATTCCATTGGTACAACATGGGTAACCGACAAATGCATCCTGTGGCTGCGACAGAGGTCATCGAAGAAATGCCCCGCGTGTTGGTGCAAGGCTGAATCTGAACGAGTAGAGGCTAGCATGTGCATCGTCACAGTGCACAGCTGGGTGTGCTCTTCCCCACCCTTGTACTCAGCGCTCAGCCATTAACAAGTCTCTATCCCCTCACGGGTGAACTCTGGGCTGTTCAGTGTCACAGAAAACTTCGAAGACCAATGTGCTCCTTCCACCCAAGGAGCTCAGGGGCTTGTAGAATGGACAGATCAGAAAACAGCTGTTACAGGGAAGTGTGGCGCGTACCAGGGCAACACAGAGAAAGGGTCAAGAGAAAATTGGATACTGTTAGAGGAGACTCCGCCTCCTGAGACAGACAGACAGACAGACAGACAGACACACACACACACACACACACACACTGTATATACTCGAGTATATGCTGATCCGAATATTAGCTGAGGCACCTAATTTTACTACAAAAGCTACATAAAAAGTGCTTAAAATTTAACTTATACATGAGTATAAGTGGAGTGTGTGTATACAGATGCGCGTGCGCGCGCACGTACACACACACACACACACTCATACACACACATATTCCTCAACTGCTCATTTCAGGAGTTAAAGGAGCCAGAGAGGCAGATCATGTAGGAGGATCCAAGAAGGAAGATTTCTCTGGGGTCCCAAAAACTGGGAATGGCCGGATGGAAAGGGGAAAAGAGGAGAGAAAGAGGGAGAAAGTGTGAGGGGGAGGAGAAGAGAGGAGAAGAAGGGGAACAAGCCAGAAAGGAAGCGAGGGCGTGTGCAAGCACATAGCAAGTCTGCAGCTCTGAGTCAATCCAGTTGGGACCCTCTCGGAACCAATCCCATGGCGATGCGTCTGTCACTTGGTGGCCCTCTGGTGACTTGTGTGGTGCTGTGATGCTGGAAGCATTGTCACTGCTGTCTCAAATGCCAGCAGGGTATTGCAAAGGGCATAGGTGTGAGGGGAGCTTCCAGACTAAGAAGAGACTATGAAGAAGGAATGGGCTGTCTACTTTGGAGGCACTAGCCACCGAAAACCTTACAGTAGCATCAACATCTAGTCAGGCACTGAACACCCCCGCAGAACATTGTCAGGGATGGTGCTAGAAGAAGAGACTGTCAGGTGGGAAGATGTTCAAAATATGACTGAAGAGTTGCCTTCGCACAAGTAGAGTGGAGCATGATGATGTAGATGGAGAAAAGCCTTCAGGAGTCAAGCCTTTGGGGCAGACCTTCATTCGTTGATGGGGCATGGCCACATAGAAGAAGTCAATGCGAGCATCAGTGCAGTGGCTGCAGCAACGGGCTCAAGCGTGAGAAGCAGTGTGAAGATGGCGTTTTGTTCGGTTGTGCCCAGGGCCCCTCTGAGTCGGAAGTGTCTCCACAACACCTGGCAACAGCATAGGTTCAGGACGGGCTGTCCACCTCCCCCTAGAGCTTGGGGTGGAAAGATCTGGTTCACAAGTTCACACACAAGACTGAAACCCAAATGTCACCACTCACTGGCTTCCTGAGCTGCATGCAACCACTGTGTCCACCCATCTCCTTGATCATCTTTCTTTTACGATGACCAGCCATGACTTCCCTTCCAGAGACCGTGTCTCCTCGGGCACATGTTTAAAGTACATGAGACAGTGTTGTGCCATAGGTGCTTCCGGGCACATCCTACCTGTACTTCTTCTAACACACATTTAAGGGCCCTTCTGGGAATCTGGGGTAATTTCAATAGTCAGGGTCAACACGTTCATGAGAAAGAATCAATTCTTCCATCTTACTTATTCACTGTCCAACTTTAACAGGATTTTGAAGAGAACAATAATACCATGGTGTGGGCCACGTGCACCTCAGGTTGCCAAGAGCCACCCGCTCTTCAGCACTTTAAGGAGGCCTGTGCAGCAGATGTGCCCAATGCAGAACCGGGTGGATTTCTTGCCTGCTACTTCTATGATCACTGATCGTGGATCCAAGCAAAGTGAGATTCTTGGCAACATCTATCTCTTCTCCATTTATCAGACTGTCTAGTGGTCTAGCTGTGGGGAGTTGATTGTCCTTACATTGAATTTTAATCCACACCAAAAGGTCCAGTTCCTCATATTCACCAGCAAATCATTCAAGAAGTGAGGTTGTGCCCTCTGCAAACTGCATTCCTCCAATCTCGAAGCTGAGTTCTTCACACAGTCCAGTGTCTTGGACTTGCTCAGCATACAGACTGAATAAGTGCAGGAAAAATAGAACCCTGATGCCAACCTTTCCTGGTTTTAAACTATGCAGTATTCCCAGATTCTGTTCAAACACAACTAAGTGTTTTGGATGTCCCATTCTTCTTATGCTATCCATTGTATGGTCTGATGCACACAGTCAAAATTCTATGCATTGTAAATAAAATACAAATCAACACATTATTGATATTTTGTATTTTCAGTCTAGACTCATATCATCAAAGACTTTTCTTGTGTCATGCCTTCTTCGGAATCCAGTTTGAATTCATGGCAGCTCCCTATGATGAACTGCTGCAAACATTGGTGAAGGTGATATTCACGGTATTGTTTGTTAATTTCCACCAGTTGTCTGTCAGTTCACGGTACAGTCTAAGGTTGTAGCTTGCACGTCGATGTGTAGCGATACCACTGGTATTTCGAATAGCAGGAAACTCCCCCAAAGTGGAAGCGTTCCCATGGAGCTTGCTGGCAGATGGTACAATTCTCAAGGTCTCAGGCACTGAGAACCACAGGAAAAGCACAGGGATACAGGTAGACAGACTATAGGAAGAGGAGTCTCTCAAGGGGAAAAGCACACAAAAAGACTAGGGAAATATTGCCACCTCGATGCAGCATTAAGCAGAAGGGTGTAGATGAAAGAAAGCTTATGGAAATTTTCTTTACTGATGGGACAGGACTCAAAATGAAAAGGAACAGCTGGACGAGTCCATTAGTCGTCAGGGCATGGAATGCATGGGCAAAATCAAGGGATATTGGAACGGATATGGAATGCAAAAATATCAATATCCTAAGCACTCGTGAGCTGAAATGAACTGTCACGGGCCATTTTGACAATCCTGCAGTGTCCTAGGCTGGGACTGACAAATTCAGGAAGAATGGCATCATATTCATCACCACAAAGAACATTCTATTCTCTATCCTGAAGTACCATGCTGTTGTGATAGGACAGTGTCTATACACCTACAAGGAAGCCCACTGAATACAACTATTCTTCAAGTGTACGCACCAACTACTAATGCCAAAGATGCATTTAAGAATTTCACCCACTCTTCGGATCTGAAATTGATCATATACACAATCAAGATGCAATAATCATTACAGCAACTGAAGTGGAAATTTTGAGAACAAAGATGAAGGGGCAGTCACTGGAAAATACAATCTTGGTGCTAGAAACAAAGCTGGAGATCACTTGATAGAATTCTGCAAGACCAACAAGTTATCTTTGCAAAGACTTTTTCTCGATCGTGTAAACGGTGACGCTATACTTTGGCCTTGCATAGGAAGCAAACTGACTCTATCTGTGGGGAGAAATGATGGAGAGGTCAAAAGTAGAAGCCAAAGCGAGGCTGCGGCCTGAATGTGGAACAAACCATGCATGGTGAATACGCAAGTTTAGGTTGATGTTGAAGAAGATGAAATCGAGAGAACAAAGATCAAAATACGAACTTGGGTCTATCCCACCTGAACTTAGAAACATCGCAAGAATGGATTTTGAGTACTGACCACTCATGACGGGGGGCCAGAGGCGCTGGGTGCGATGGCCGCCGACAATCATCCATGAAAAAAGCAGAAGGTCTAAGAGCTGTAAGAACCCCCAGTGAAATGACTTTTTTAAAAAGAAAACAAAAATAAGTTCATTAAAAGGACAGGACAGACAGAAAAGATCAAAGTGCATGACAAACCTGGAGTGAAAGGACCCCCAACAGGAAAGATTACGTCTCCAGCTGAAATGAGTGAAGAAAAAAATTCAAGCCTCGTATGGCAATATTCGAGGATTCTACAGGGAAAACAATTGAGGGTACAGAACGTATCCAAAGAAGATGCATGAGATACACAACCTCCCTGAAACAAGAACTGACATTCAGCCACATCAAGAACCTATGATGCTGAAGGAAGAAGTCCAAGCTGCGCTGGAGCCATCAGTGAAAAACAAGGCTCCCAGGAATTGACAGAATCCAAATCAAAAAGTTTTATAAAGCCCGTGAAGTACTGGCAGTGTTCGCTTGTCTGCACCAAGGCAGTTGGAAAAGAACATCTAGTCTATCAGCTGGAAGCGACACATACGCATATGAATGGCAATCCGGAAGACTGGAGGCCCAATAGAAATGGGTGGAAATTATCAAACATGCCCTGGGTAACGGCGATAATTTAGTCTAGATTTTATGCCAACTTAGTGTGACCTGAGTGGGAGAAGACGTGGAGTCCAGTTTATCAATCAGGGGTGGAGTTCAGGTGGCAATCAGGTGGCAATCAATCAGGTGGCAGCCTGGTAATGCCCCTCTGTGAGTCTGTGAAAACCACTCGTGCCCTTTATCCATCCTGTTTGCTTGGGTTCTGTGTAAGAAGCCTCCAGGGGCAGCTCCCCTGGCAGCCTGCCACGTTCCCAGCAGCCTTGGCACCGTTCAACTCTGCACCCACTGGTCTGTGATCTTCCTGCTTTCCACTCACCTTTCTGTTTCATCAGGCTACAGACCGTGAGTCTAAAGAGGGTTCTGACTAGTGGTATTGACTTGGATTGAGCTTGGCTGCCTTCTTGATATAAAATTAATTCTAGTTATAAAGTTCTTCCATATGTGTGTGTATATATGAAAGTGTAGAAAGGCCAAAATAAGACTGTGTGTGCGTGTGTGTGTGTGTGTGTGTGTAAAATCATCTCATCTCACTGCCAGGGAGCTGGTGCCAACAAGTACAGATCCTACAGGACACAGCAGAAATGTTTCTGGGAGTTTCTCAGAGTCCAGCTGTATAAAGGGTAGAAAGTCCTGTCTTTCTCCCAACTTGAGATGTAGCTTTACCTGGCTGTTCTCACTCAACATTGACCAAACATTACAATACACTGGATATAGACATCCCCTGCCCTTGCAAAGTCAGATCACATATTGGAATTACACTAGCCAGGGTTCGTACACACATTTCCATTGTAAGGGGTACCAGGCATGAGAAGTCCTGCTGTGGAACCAAGAGTGGAGATGTTGGGGGCTGGGAGCCAAGGTTTGAACTGCTAGTCATGCAACCCAGCCTAACTCATCTACTACAAAACTTTAGTAAGGTAACGGATGTAAAAGACTTTGCGTAACATCTCAAACACAGGAGTTACTCAGTGAAGTGATCGACTGTGATACTTATCAACATTATCACAACTCTTCAGGGAAAAAGCCTGCTTCTCCATGCGTGTGTATGCACATTTATGTGCCTAGGACAGGCTAGAGGGGGCAGGGCACTGGGAGGTCTCCTGCTCTTACGCAAAGTCCTCCTCTTCCCTTGTCACAGCCCAGGTCAGGAGGCAAAGTCAGCTAGCACTAAGTCGCTGGGCCCAGCAAGCAGAGTGATCTGTATGCGTTCTTTAGTTGTCTGCATTTTTAGCTCAAGGACTTATATATTGTGAGCATGCAATAGTATTTTTATTGACATGGTTCATAGCAACAAATTAAACACTTTAACTCAATGGCTTGTTATTAGCTCTCATTTACTCGCTTATTGTAATAAGTGCTTTTACACGCATGTGTGTATCTGGTGTGAAGATTGTGCTTCTGTCTTTAAAAAAATCATTGTGATGCTAGCTGAGAGAGGAATTTCTTGATTTCGAGTCAGCATTGACAATCAGGGGCTAAGCATTCACACAATCCCTCCTGTTGAGGTACCTTTATACAGAACCCGTGGTCAGTGGGAGCGCTGTACTGCTTTCTGCCAGCAATCAGGGAGAAGATGTTGCTGTCTTCCAGGTCAGCCAGTAACTGCAAGTGTCTGGGTTCCTGTACAAGCAAGCAGACCATGTCCGTAAGTACAGGGCACATGCCTTGCACATTGCCACCCCAAGAGGGCAGTATGCACACATATAAAACGATTCCCCCATGAGGGACAAACATTCAGCAAGCTCCCTCACCTCCACAAAAGAGCTCCCAATTTTCTGATGGAAGACCGTTAGAAATTATTCAATACATTTGCCAAATCAAAGGCCCTCCCCGCCAAATGTTCAAAGTAAAACCTAGGAGAAAATACTTGACTTGAAGATCACTTGGATTGCTTTGTCCAATGTAAGGATTTTATTCCTTTGACACATTAGTGAAGGGTGTCCAATGTTGCCTTTATTTGAACACTGACAGCTTGTCATATCCTTCTCTTGTTGGACTTGCCCATCCCACTTGGGAAGGCCATCTGTCCCTGGCCTGGCCTGTGGGACAATGGCTCAGTACATGCGACCGTGGTCCAGCAGGGCAGGGACATGAGGAAGAACAATAGGCCGCATACTTTTCTCCTATGGCATTGAGTCAAAGCTCCTCTGAAATGCTACAGTGCTGCTATCGGGCCCAGGAAGGGCCTTCAACTGCTCTAGCTGGAGGCTCAGTCCACACCCCACCTTAATGTTCTCTCTTTTCTAGTCAAGAAGTGCACAAGAGACCCAAGTTCTTTGAAGATCCCGGTTCGGCCAAGTTTGGTCCTCGAGGCTCTGCCGCAGGGTTCACGTGAGGGCAAAGTTGTATAGGGGTAAACGGCTGTGCAGTGAGAGAAAAGGAAGACCCTGAAGGAGGACCCTGGTAAATGGCAGGCCTCCCCGCCACCTGCTCTTCTGTGAGGCTCCAGCATTTACCACCTCTCCACTGCCCTCGAAGGGTAAGAGTGGATTAATTTTCTTCAGTCGTTATGGATACATACCATGGTAATAAGGATTATTGTTGTTAAAAGTGGCAATAATCTAGCAAACATCCTTCCGGCTAGCTTAGATCCCAACCATCTAATTAAGGAAACTATTAAACCCTGCCCCCACTCCACTTTTAGTCTTCCACTAGAGATCCAGGTTTGCATGTGTGGGGCTCTGTCTTTACCAACAGCTTGAGATAGTGAAAGACTCACGAATCCCAGGATTCCTGGTGCTCTTACAGAGTTTGCCCCAGTTCATGGAGCCCCCAAGTGCAACGGAATGGAGTACTACCCACACCTGAGCCATTCCCATGACAGGCTGTCGAGGAAACTGCTGTGAACCACAGGGGTTTCACAGGCTGGTTCAGAAGATCATGTGTTGCTTCTGAATCTGTCTTGGTTTCAGATTTCTGCTGAAACCTTTTTAGCGCCAGGGCCTCCAATGATAGACAAAGGTGCCCGGGCTGGGAACGGAACCCACATCTCCTGTACAGAAGGTGGGGATTCGATCACCGTTCTGAGGATAGCCGTTAGGCTAGTATTGGTGAGACTGTCCCTGGAACAATCAAAGGGCTGCAGAAGGTGTTACCTACTCACACTTTATCCAGGATTATGGGCTCAAGGATGATAGTCTGTAAGTTCCCAGGGGGTGCTGCGTAACTTTTCTTTTCTGAAAAGGGGATGGTCGGCCAAGTAATTTGAGAATCTTTGCATGACCCAATCAATTCAGTAAGATTTTGCCAAGGATTCTGCACTGCATTCTCAAATGCTGCCCAAGTGCACCAACTACCCAAGTAACCGGAGCAGAGCCCAATGCTGATGCTGGCCTTGTTTGAACATCACCTTTGAAGTCCCTTTTGTGGAGCAATACAGTCCGGATCTTCGCAAACACACGTAGAGCTTTTTCCAAGACTTCCGCCCCAGTTCTTTCACATGTAAAAACCCTTGGATTTCAGGGCAACTGCTGGAGTTTAAAAAATTCTGTTGAAGAAGGATTTTTAAAAGTCAGAAATGTAAACATAAATCTCCAAGTCGGCATGCTATAACTTGGCTTGCAGTGTCAAATTTTCTGAGTTACTAAAATAATATTTTTGACTTAAAAAAATCAATTGATATATTTTCTTTTAGAATTTTAAAAGTTCTACTTGAACTGGTATTGTATACCGTATAATTAGCCTTTAAGTATATGTATGCAAATGGACTTTTCTAATACTGATGAAAAATATGAAGTCATATATGTCCTTCTAAGCCAGAGAGTGTGTGCGGATTCTGCTGCTACCAAACCCTGGCGCCTCCCCGCAGTTTGAGTCTTCTAGTGATCCCATATGATCACTGGCAGAAGGACAGGAGGGAGTGCCAGGAGCCTTTCATCAGGAGCACTGTGAATGGAGAGCGTCTTACTGGCATTTTACCCAGGAGCCCCTCCAGCTGACAGCTGAGTGAAAGTTCTCCCAGCTGTTCTCAGTTGCCTGTCTGTGTAGAACACCTTGGCTAGCCCACCATCCCAGGTAACTGCTCCCACGGGCAGTCTGGAATTTAGAAGGAAGGCTTTAAAAACAAATGCTTTAATTGTTTTCCTCTAGAGGAAAGAGCAGATGCGGCCTAGGTTAGGGATTTGGGGCAGGGTAGGGGAGGCGGGCTCCTCCTTCGTGTTGGACTGGGAGAAGAGGACTCGCTCTCAGTTGCACGGGTGAAGCAGACAGCTCCTTGAAGCTGTTGGCCCACCTCCAGTACACAGGAACCCAGGAGATGCTCACAATCCCTCACAAAGTACACCAACCACCCTCACGGTCAAAGCAGGGAGGACGGAGACAGGCCGTTCCTCTTGAGCCTGCTCACTGAGCATAACCGAGGGTCAACTCTTTCTGATAGAACAGGTGAAGACAATGGAGTGCACTAAGGTGAGAATGGAGAAATGCGGACAGGTCCACCAGACAGAGCGCTCATCTTTTAGACCAGTGGTTCTCAACTTGTGGTTGGTGACCCCTTTGGGTGGGTCAAATGACCCTTTCTCAGGGGTCGCCCGATTCATAACAGTAGCAAACTTACAGCTATGAAGTAGCAATGAAAATAATTTTATGGTTGGGGGTCCCCACAGCACACTGTACTAAAGGGTCGCGGCATGAGGGAGGTTGAGAACCCCTGTTTTAGACGATGGAAACCACCAGCACAGCCACCAACAATGGCTAATGGGGGGAGGGCTGATGGGCAGAATGTTGAGGGCACAGAACTTCCATACTTTCTCATAGGTATGAGACCACCAGGATAGTGCTAGTGGCCCTAGAAAAATATTTATTCTCTCAGGTAATACACTGTCAACAGAGACATATTTTTAGAGGTTCAGAATTCACCCATGTCCACTCCCCAGTCACAACTCCTGGGAAGGCCTGGTCAGTGGGAAGCACAAAGCAGTCGGAGGTGTGGGAAAAGGCCAGGTGTACGTGGGTCAGTCCTTACAAAGCAGAAACCAAGAAAAATGGCTTCTTTATTTTCAGAGTGCAGAAAGCAACTTTTAAGTGCACTCCAGGGAAACCAAATCATTTTTTGAAAGTCAGCCAGCCAGCGATCCCTCTTGGGTCTATGCTCAATGTGAATCTGAACTTTTCTGACCTCCTGCACATGCTCACTTCCGGCCTCTCCCTCCTGTCTGTCCCCTAACCCTCCATCTGGATCTCCCAGCTCCTAGTCTGTGACTGCATGACTTGAATTTCTTCTAAGTTAACGTTACGTGTATGCTGTTTATAAGTGCATGTTTCAGGCTGAAATACTCTGACGGCTCACAGACTTGCCAAGTAAACATTTATTTCTAGTTATTCTAAACTACTCTACGAGCAAAGGATAAGGAAGAAGCCTCTTCAAATTTTCTGATGCTCCCACATGACAGTCCAAGGAGGTCTACAATCAAGAAGCTCTATTTCAGCAAAAGTCTATTTTTACCCAGTACCTGCAAAAGCTGGGTTTGGGGAATGCTGCCGTTCGACTGCTGACACCAAGTAACCATCTGTTCTGGGAAGAAATTCTGAGCAAATAGAGGGAAAAAATATGTTAAAGGTTAGCGTCAAAGTGGGAGGATTTAAAAGGACAGTACTTTTATCATCTTCACACTACACAGCCAGTAAAGCCAATTATCGATGAGTCGATTCCAATTGGGAGTAACCCTACAGGACTCTAATTTTCTGAAAATTCTGAGAATTTTTACATGAGAACCACTGCCTCATCTTTCTTCTGAGGACCTAATTGCTAGTGCATTCAAACTACCCACCTTGCAGTTAGCAGCCTAGCGTTTAATCCAGCACATACCCAGTGCTCCTTATATCGCATGGTGCTGCTGTTAAGAGACCGGCCACACAGCGACCTCGTGTCTAAAAGAAGCAAACGCTGCCCAGTCCTACACCATCCCCACAATGATTATGTTTGAGACCACTTTTGCTGCCACTGTGCCAGTCCATCTTCTTGATGGCCTTCCTCTCTTTCCTCTGTCCATTTACCAAGCATGACGCTCTTCTCCAGGGAGCTGTCTCTACTGACAACAGATCTGAAGTATGCGCGATGAAGCCTCACTATCCTCGCCTCTAAGGAGGATTTGATCCTGGCCAGATTTCTTTTAAGACAGTTCCATTTATTCTTTTGGCAGTTCACGGTACTTTTCATATTCCTCTTCAGCAACATAGTTCAAATGCATCACTATCTCTTTGGTCTTCATTGGAAGTACAATTTTCACACCCATATGAGATGACTGAAAACACCACCATGGGGGGAGTCAGGTGTATCTTAGTCCTCAAAGTAACATCCTGGCTTTTCAACACTGTAAAGAGGTCTTGTGCCACTGTATGGGAAGTCCGAGGACTGATTGGGGATCCAAGTGAGATGAAATCCTTGACAACTTCAATATTCTCTCCCGTAAACATGAGGTTACCTACTGCTCCAGTTGTGAGGATTTTTCTTTTCTTTACACCTCTTTCCAAAAAGCTGAAACCTTTTATCTTCACTAGCAAGTGCTTTATGTCTTCCTTAGTGACAGCAAGCAAGGTCGTGATCTGCATATCACAGGCTGTTAATAAGCCTTTCTTCCAATCCTGCTGATGCATTCTTCTTTGTATAATCCAGCTTCTCTGAGGATTCGCTCATCTTACAAACTGAATAAGTATGATGAGGGGACACAAACTTTTCTGATGATAAGCCATGTATATTCCCTTGCTCTGGTTGCAAAACTACCTCTCAATCCATGTACAGGCACCACTATAACCCAATGAAGCGTTCTGGAATGGTTTGTTATCCTTCACACAGTCAAATGAAGGTTTAGTGAATGAAACACTGGTAAACATCTTTCTGTCAATCTCTACTTTAAGCCAAGATTCATCTGTCAGTGATATCCCTTGTTCCACATCTTCAAAATCCAACCTGAATCCCTGTCTATGTTGTTGGATGATTTTATGCCCAAACATTTTACCTGTATGTGATATCAACGATATTGTTCTATAGTTTGAGCATTCTGTTGGGTCACCTTTCTTTAGAAATGGTTACAGACATGGACCTCTTCCAGGCAGTAGGCCAAGTAGCTGTGTTCCAAGTTTCTTGGCATCAATGAGTGAATACTGTCAGTGCTTCATCAGCATGTTGAAGTACTGTGATTTGTGTTCGAATTCCTGGAGTCTTGTTCTTGGTTAAGGCTGAGTTTCTTCCTTCATTATGATGTGCTATCTTTTGAAATGGTGGAATGTTGACTCGCTCTTTTGGGAGCAGAGACTCCGTTTTTTCCCATCTTATTCGGAGGCTTCCTGCATCATTCAATATTTTGTCCATAGAGTAATTTAATATTGCAACTTGAAGTGTGATTTTTTTGTTGTTCATTTAATTTAAAATATGCGGAATGTGTTCTTCCTTCTTGGTCCTCTAACTCAAAGGCTTTGCACACATTATAATATTTGATTTTGTCATCTCAAGCTGGGCTTTGAAATTTTCTATCTGGCTCATTGGTACTTCCTCCCATTTTTCTTAACTTTCCATGATCAAGACCAAGTTTAAGATGCTTTACTGGCATCCGTTTTGATCTTTTCTTTCTTTCCTGTCTTTTTACTGACCTACTGCATGTACAATGTTCTTGATGTCCTCCAACAGTTCATCGGGTCTTCTGTCATAATTTTTAAGGCAGCAAATCTGTTGTTGAAATGTTTTTGAAATTTGAGTGTGGTAGACTCTGGATCATATTGTGGCTCTCACGAATTTGTTTGAATTTTCTTCAGTTTCCACCTGCACTTACGTAAGAGCAATTGGGGTTCTGTTCCACAGTTGGTCCCTGGCCTGATTTAGCTGCTGATATTGAGTTTCTCCACTATCTCTTTCCAAAGATATAATCAATTTTATTTCTGTGAATTCAGTCTGGAGTGGTCTGAGTGTACAGTCACTTTTTGTGTTGTTGAAAAAAGGTAACTGCTATGAACAAGTTGTTGGCCTTGCAAAATTCTATCATGCAATCTCCAGTTTTGTTTCATCAAAATCGTATTTTCCAATTACTGATCCTTCTTTGTTTCCAACATTTGCATTCTAATCACCAAGAATTATTAATGCAAATTTACTGAATTTCAGACTGAAGAGCTGGGTGGAATTTTTCAATTTAAAGAATAGTTGTATTGATTGGATTTCCTTGCATAGAAATAGACATTATCTTATCACAGATATCATTGTATTTCAAGATAGATCTTGAAATGTCCTTCTTGATGATGCCAGTCCTCTCAATTGTATCAGTTCAAGCAGAGTAAACTATGTGGTTTTCTGATTCAAAATGGCCAATACCAATCCATTTCAGCTAATGCCGAGAATATTCATCTTTATCCTATTTCATTTTTTAAACAGCTACAATTTTCCTAGAATCATCCTTCGTATATTCAAAGTTCTGATGTGTATTGCTGCTACTTTCTCATTTTGACTTGTGCCTCAGCTGCAAATAAAGGCACCGAAGGCATACAGACCAACATCCTCTAGCAGGCTTTACTGTCTCAGAATCGGGAAGGTTGATGCCAACTTGAGCAGGCAGTTCCTTCCGCAGTCAGACTTTGGATGCCGTCAGAGCTGAGGGGCTCATCTTTAGGCACTATCTCCAATAAAGGTCTGCTTTCTTCATTACGTTTTCAGTAACTGACAATGTCCGATTTCTATCCGTAGTATTTTCAGTGATTAAGTCCTTTATTCAGTAGCAAATGTCCTCTAATAGGGCAGACAATTCCTTCTTGATAGTCTGGTCCCTGGTCTGTAAGCACTGTTGAAACCTGCTCACTCTGGGTGACCTTGCTGGTATGACAAACACAGGAACAACCAGGCCAGCCTAGTTCGAAAGTAAACTGAGAACAGAAACACCTGGTAATTCAAAAGTCTATATTTGGTTTTTTTAACTATCGAATCTGCTTGCTCTTTCTTTTGAATTTAATACTGAATTTCTGTCTGACAGCTTGCACTGTGGTCAGAGGTGATGTTGCACATTATAATTACATGGCAAATATGTGTGGTGTGAGACAAGGGATTCCTGAAAGTAAAGGTTTACACAGTACGTGAACAACCAAAAAAAGTTCTTCTGGTGTATTACTTTAAAATGGTCATCAAAAACCCTAAAAAAAAGTCATCAAACTTCTTACCTTAGAGATAAACAGCAGTTAAATGATCAGAGCCAACAGCTGACCCCAGACCTTCCCCCCAAGTTGACATGCTCAGCCTCCTAATTCAAGATAATAGTGCAGACCATGAGAGGTGTGGGATTCCGTTCTTGAGGATTGATTATACACACCTCTCATCACAAGACAAGAGAAGAAGCAAGGAGACTAGCTAAACACATTTATAAATTTATTTCTCTACCATTTTTTTCTAAAAATAAATGCAGAATATTTTCAATTTGCAGAGAACACAAGTCTTTCTTCTCCCCTTCACTGGGTTCTAATTAATTACAAACTTTCAAAGTTCTAGAAGAACTAGGTTTTCCCTCTTCCACTATTGTTAATTGTAAAAAGTGATAGTAACCTTTTGCCAGTCCCAAGGGCATATAATTAAGCATCAGGAATGGAGTTGTGACCAAAGGTTACATAATTAAAAAGAAACAGTCCTCAAGCCAATACACTATTCCACAAATCTCATGCAGGGCTTTGAACCAGTTTATGGTTCAGTTAGGGAAAAAAGAAAAATACTAGAATGCACACAAGTTCATAAAATTTGGGTGTACTGGGGGAAAATTACAAGGGTCAATGATCTTTTAGAAACTTAATCTTAGAAAATAAGAACAGTGTGATGGCTGCATAGCAACCACATGTCTTGACCGGCAGAGGCAGAAATAGCAGTGTTCTGCTCACAGATGGCAGAAACCCTCACTTTGAGGGTTTCTCACTATCCACAATTGTGGCAGTAATTCAATTTCAGATATCAAGATCTAGAAAAGGCTCACTATCCTTCTTCCCTGTCTCCCATTCCAGGTTTTTGGTTCACAATTCCCTTCCATATCTGTTCTGATGTAACACCCCCAACCCCACCCCCAGTTTACAAAGTTAGGTCTGTGGCAATATCCCTGCACTCTCAGCCATGGCTATAACAGTTTGAATCCCTGATGTCAAGGTAGTTATTTGATAATCTGATAACTGTTAAACCTGATTATAAACAACCAAGATTTCACAAGTTACACATCTCAAACGTAAACAGCACTCACCATGGGATTTTTAAAAAACTCGTATTTTGCATAGTTCTTCCTGAATAGAAATTTACTTTCGTTTGCCATGGTGCTCTCCACCTGGACTACCAGCTCGTGATCTTCCAAGCACCTCTCTGCAGAAGAAGAACAGTGCACGTGAGAGGAGAGACAGGCAGAAGCATAAGGCAGATTCATAATTCATTACAGACTTGGACTGAATTTCTGCTCTTCTAGCATGGGACACCAACATGAGGTCAGGAGATAAGTGTAACTGTGTTCTCTCTTGAATGCACTGTCCAATGCACATAAGGTCTTAAAAGATATCACTTGAGAAATGTAGACCCATCTTCATATGTATATGCCTCTTTGAAATTTGGTGTCAAGAAAATTTTAAGGGGGGGGGGGGGAGCAAAAAAGATTCACAACAAATGGTGCCACCCTTAAATTAAGAAATGGCAACTCTTGCCAAAAGCAGGGAACGTGGTCCCAGTTCATCAAGACTGGGACATTACACAATGACACGGGGGCGTGGGGTATACACCGAGAGTGCACAGCGGCTGAAAGAAGGGGGTGTTCGAGACAGGCTGTGGATGAAAGAAGGGTGGGAATGTAATATAGAGAGATGTACAGTTAATGAAACGTTCAGATTGGACAGTACACTCAACCGGAAGACACAAAGCCCCAGCACCACAGTTGCAATCAAATCAATTCTAATTCACAGAGACCTAAGTGTGCCAGCACAACATGATGTCTCACATGGCATTCAGTGACTGGACTTTTTGATGCAGGTTACCAGGTTCTGAGGCACTTCCGGAACGCATTTCCAACCTTCCAGTGGGCAGGAAAAGCAAACTAACCATTTACATCACCCATGTCTACACCAAGTACCTATAATTCTAAAACCTGCACTACCTAAATACTAGAATAGTTCTAATGAATTGCATTATATCATGAACTATAAAGTTCTTGTGATCTATGACAATTACATCATTAGGGGAGGGAGGAAAAGATACTGTGCTCTCCCATGTTATACATAGGCATAAGGGATTGTGTAAGTGCATGTGTACATGCGCACGTTCACACACACACAGTTCAGAGCAAATAGTGAACACACCCTCTGAGAAGATTATTTCTCAGTCTAAGCAGTGCAATCCTGTCCTTCTGGCACGATGGCCACACTCTGACCAAGCGTCTTCTAAAAATGATTACAAGTGAGGTAGCAGGTAATGAATCTTACTAAATTATAGGGGGTGTAGGGGGGGGTGTGCAGGATTGCCAACCTGTTATAAGCAAATCCACAACAGGTTCTACGGTGATTTCGTGTGGACATGGTGGATAGTGAATGCGAAAGAGTTGGTGCCAAGGGCAGTCTAATGGGGTATGTAGTAAGCTCTCTGCAGGAAGTCAAACCGAATTTCTTTGAAAAGGTACCTTTGGTGTAAAAGCTGAGGGTCAGAGCTAAACGTTTGCAATTCAAAGTGCTCTCAGAATGTGAAAGAACAAGGTCTCTTACAGCATGTCAGTTGCTGCTCGGGTGTTAATCTTAGGACAGACACAAGTGTCTCTAGAAGTAAGGTCTGGAGCTGTCTGTTCTCAGCCTTGGTTTTGATAATGGTGAGGAAAGGATTCCTTGGTAAAAATACGTTCAAAGTCTGATTTTTTTTTCCCCAAGGGTAGGATTTTGGGGGGTGGGGGATGTGGGGGTCATGTTTGCCAGAAGCTTACAGAATTTAGGGAAGGGCCAGACCTGGCACTAGCAACAAACCGGGAATGTTCCCATCTGTCATATACGGGCAGGGATTTTTCATGCAGCTCTTGGTATGTGTCAAATTGGCTGGGCTATGATTCTCAGTGGTTTGGCAAACGCTGCTTACAAAGCTGAGGGAAAGATCAGCTCTTTAGCGCCGACGGATCTTCACGCAATGTCTCAGACACACATCCTGCCAGAAGGTTGCTGAGGACATATCATTTGCCTAAATGTGAAAATGCCAAATCATGTAAAATAGAACTTCAGTAGCTATCACATCAGTAATTCTATGGTCTTCTGCCACCAGTTTCTGGACGTCAGCCAGGTTTTTCATTAGAGGAGCTTGGCGGTCTTCTTTCTCTTGGCTAATCTTGGAGATCTACTCAACCTTCCTTAAAATTCTTGATCCATCTAAAAATTGCTGTTCTATGTGGAGCAGCATTCCTGTAAACTTGTTACATTGCTTCAATGACTTGGAAAGAAGTTTCTTTGAGCATTATTAAAATTTGATATTAGTCCAGACCTCAAAATCAATTTTTTTCCCAAGGTACAAAAAGTACCCTCTGTGTTGAAGGCATTTTCATGCGACTCTGACAAATTAACGAGCCATCCACTGACTGTGGAAACATGCTTAACACATTTTGTTTGGAATGATCCTGTGAAAATGTGAAGTAGAATTTGAATAGCAGTATTTTTTCCCACTTATCCTAGTGTCTGTGTATGTGCAGAGAAATACTACAGAAACATGGCAGTATGATGAGTTAAGCACTGCGTTGCTAACAAGGTTGACCTACCAACCACTTCTTGGAGAAAAGTCAGTTCCCTGTCAGACTTGGTCTCGGAGACCCGGTGGGACAGATCCACCCAGTCCTAAAGGGTCAATCGGTACAAGTCAGAATAGACAACAACAGTGATTGGTGGATGGGGGCGTGTGCACACAGGCACGTGCACACTCTCACAAACACACTTCATTGCTTTTGCTCTTCCAGACAAGTAAGTCTAAGTAAGACATTTTGTACGAGGAATGGGGCTACCTAAAAAAGGCAACAGTGGCCACGTGCGCCTGGAAAGATAGCCCTATGTTGTGCTATTTTTTAATACTGTTTAAAAACTAAGCCCACAGACTTACTGTAAGAGTGGCTGAAACAGAAGTCAATTGAATTCCCAAATGTGAACGGTGTCTAATGTTAAAGTGAGGGCACTGAAGGGGAGAAAACTGGATTTTGAAAACTGAATTGGGGCATGAATCCGCAGACTGAGGATCCAAGGGTGATTTCAATACTTCCGGTTCTTATTCTTTTTTTTTTTTGGGGGGGGGTGGTGGTTCTCTTATTCTTATCTGAAGCTTAATAGCTTCATTTTTGCTACCAGGGTTTCTGAAGCTTTTTTCACTCTCGACCCCCTTTCACCTCAGGAACTTGCAACATGGGAAAGCACTGTCAGAAGCACTTTGAATTACATGGTTCACTTTAAATTAATTTTTTATTGTTTCACTGTTACCAATTTTTCCCCAGCCCCTAAATTTAATTGTACAATCTCATATGGAGTTAAGACCCACAGGGGCGCAGTGTACTAAACCATCCCTCCATAGCATAACCAATATTCCTTCCCATTCCTTTTGACAAGAGTAATCGGCTGTGCAAAAATCTGAGATATCACTTGGGTGATATCTGGAATAGCACTTTGGTGCCGTGCCCACAGAACCTACCTCCACCACCTCTTTGGCTAGACTTAAGTCCTATAAAATGTGATAAGGGGGAGGGCGACTACATTACAAAAGAACTTCTTGGTTTTTCTTACAGACTGTGATAGTTACATCATTTCATGTCAACTTGACAAAGAAGCACAGGGGTGAAGTCTAGCCTGTCAATCAGATCACAACCTGATGATACCTCTTTGTGGGTGTGGCCTTCTCATGAGGATTCTGGGAGCTTCCTGTCTCTCTGCTTCATCTTCCTGTTGACAAGCCACATAGCTGAGACCTGCCAGAGCCTTGTGAGCTTCCACCACTACGGGATCCATAAGACTCTGCACCTACTGGGCCGTGATCTCCCTGCATCATTTTCTGCATTATTGCATGAAGCTGCCTGAGTCTGAAGAGGGGCTTATGGCCTAATAACAGACTTATAGACACGATCTAGACTGGGCTGGCATGTTTTCCCGATAAATAACTACTTCCTGATATAAAGTTTTCTGTTATCCATGAGGATCCCTGGCTTTGTTTCTCTAGTCAGCCCAGCCTCACACACAAACAGAAACCAGAAGAACACATGTGGGAATGGCCATTAGGGTTTGAGGTATAAGGACCAACAAGTTCGATCCATCTGCATTATTGCCATGGATGCATGAAACATTGATCAAAATGTGGCCTACGTTAAATCAAGGCAAAATGCCAGGCCCGCCTTGGGATATTGCAGAAGATGGTATTCAGAAGTTTAAGAAACTGGTATATTAGAGTGGATTTATTAGGTTGGACCCACAGAACCAACCATGGAATGTCCACATGACACAACTCTCACCACAGCGGTGAGGAACACAGTTGTGTGAGGAGTCCAGCATTCTTTGCAAATGCTGCAATTGCTATTTTACCTATGTCAGCTTCGACCCTTGAAAGTATCCTAGCTACAATTATGCCGACTGAGCCTGGAGTGGTTGGGACCTAGTGACAGCACATAATTGACAAAGAACAAGTGGGAGTGGTTATTGCAATAGACAGCCATGGTGTCCACTAGGAGTGAAATAAATGGGAAATCTACTGGGCCTTTTCTTGATTTGTACAAGAGCAAAAGTTCAAATTCAAGTGAAGAGCACTTTAATTTGCACCACCAGAAAAGATTCACAGCACTTCAATCAATTACCAGATTTGACTCAGTATACAGATTCACAATCCCTTGAATTAAACGGTTATCTTTTACAAGAATGACTTGAATGGAGAAAATGGGGGAAAAAAATCAGACTTTTCTGGATTACTAGACTCTGGCTCTGAACTAGCACCAAGGCTGGGAGATTCAAAGCATTACCATAGTCTCCCAGTCAGAGTGGCTGTAAGCACATCATTCATGAAGTGTTTGCTTGGGTCTATTTCGAGGATGGGTCCAATTGGGCACTGAACCCGTCCTACATGTCCTCAGTTCCAGAAAGCACAATTGGAATAATCATATTGAGCAACAGAAGTTTGCATTCAATCTTTTTAAAGGATACTACAGGAGGAAAATGCAACTGGAAGCAACCAAAATAGGTCTTATCTAAGAAATAATAAATCAAAAGCAATTTTAAAAAATCTAGGAGGGATTACAGAGATTAGTGCCACCATTAAGGACTTGAAGGCTCATGGGTGGTGAGTCCCACCACCTCCTTATTCATGTTGCCTATGTGGTATGTTGTTATATTTTCGAGGATGACAGTGAATTATTGTAAACTTACCCAGGTGGTGACTCCAATTGCAGTGTCTACTCTTGATGTGGTTTTATTACTTGAAAAAACTAATATATCCTATAGTACTTAGCATGCAGGTATTGAAAAGGAAAGTCAGAAATAATTAGTCTTCAGTTGGCAAGGCTAATAATACACCTTCACTGTCTTATTTTAATAGTGTTTTTTCTCTCTCCAGTGTCAAGCTATCATTTAGCCTATAGGGCCTTGACTTCCTTCCTTTTGCATATTAGTTCATTATATTGATGAAATTATGTTGATTAATTTTTACTGAAGAAACATTTGTGTGCTAGAGCACAGAAAATAGAAATAAACAAAAATCCAGGTACCTTCCTTCCACTATATAGAAATTTCTAGGGGCTCAGTAGCAGATAGTATGTTTAACTATTACTTATAAAGATAACAGATAAGTTATTGTATGTGGCTTCTCCTACAACTAAAAATAGGCACCACGTTGGGTAGGCATCTTTGGATTCTGAAGAGAATATATGTGTCATTTTCGTGTGCTACTCCAGTGTTATTTATGAAGTGACGTAGAAAGCTGCTCTTTTGAATAGGGTCCAGAATAAGGAAAGGCTTTAGAATGGCTTCAGGTTGCCAGGCAAGGTGATGTGTCATTTGGGCCATATTGTCCAATGGTTCTTGAGGATCAATAGTAGATGGAGATGCAGTACAGGGTCTTTGGTAAGGTCTCATTGGTGCATTACAGTGGAGACCTGTAGGACTTTGGAGCAAAGTCCTGCCATTCTCTGAAGATAACCATCCTGCCTTTGAGAAACACCTTTTGGCTTATTCCTGGGTGTGACACGAGACTGAATGCTTAAGGATGAGCCACACATTGTCTATGTGGCCTGAGCTCCCAATCACAAACTGGGTGTTACTTGACCCACTGAGTCAGGATATAAGATGTGCAAACCAACATTCTATTATTAAAAGAGGTGCTACCTAGATGATAGCAAGTAGAACCTAAATGCATAAGTTAAATGAGGAAGTGGCCAAATGTCCATGGTTTCCACTCTTATCAAATTGTGTTTCCTTTCCTACTATGTATCTATGGTCTCATGGAGAATTCCTTATGATTAGTTGGCTGAAGATGATAAAACTCATGCATAGTTTACAAATGGTTCTGTGTTAAAGGCATACATCATTGAGAAGTGGAAAGGAGGAACAGCAGTAGCTTCTTCTGGGATCTTCCTGTTGAATAGTGAAGTAAATCCTCCCACGAGAGAGAATTTTGGGCAAGGCTTTTGGTTCATTTTGCTTAGGGGAGGATATGGTTGGGTCATTTAGCAGGATGGATAGCTTCCATGGACTTGGAAGAAACAAGCCTGTAAAATTGGTGATCAGGAGACACGAGAAGAAGCATGTGCACAGACCTCTCAGAATTTGACAAAGAAGTGAAGATATTAGTGAATGCTCCCCAACAGGTTAAACCTTGATAGAAAAGAACTTTAACAATCAAAAGCTCCGGAGGAGGCGTTCTGTAGATACCAGTCAGCCTCTTTCCCCAGCCACACCTATCCTCACCCAATGGGCTTGTGAAAAAAGCAAGCAGTCATGGTGGCAAGGATGGCAATCATGCCTGGGGTCAGCAACATGAACTTCCATTCCCCAATGCTGACCTGTGTGTAGTCAAAGCTAAGTGCTCAGTCAGCCAACAGCAGAGACAAGGACTGGATCTTTGGTATGCCATCCTTTTCTCAGGGTGATCAGCCTGGTGGTAGGCTTGATAACACTGGAGCTCTTCCATCATGGAAATTGAAGTGTTTTGTTATTATTGGGCTAGAATCTTACTCTATATACTTATTTACCATCCCTGCATATGTAATGCTTCTGTCCAAACTACCAGACACCCAGAATGCCTTATTCACCATCATGCCATCTTACACAGTATCACCTGTGCAATACTCAGTACAGAGCAAGTGAAATGTAGAACTCTGCTCATGCTCCTGGAATTCACTGGTCCATAACATGTTCCTTACCATCCTGCATCAAGACAGCTTGACAGAAGGATGGAATAGCCTCTTACAGGCACAATGGTGGTGCGATCTAAGTGGTAGTACCTTGCAGCATTGGGGCAAAGCTCTTCAAGAATCTATAAATATTGAAAACCAATGCCCAAGATAGGGTACTCTTACTTCTACACCACAATTTGTGGATCCAGGAATCAAGAGATGGAAATGTGTGACACCAATCACTACTCTATCTAATGACTCACAAAAAGTTTGCTTCCATATGCATGTGTGAAAACATACTATATAAGTATACATATGTACATATGTACATTCATGCAGATAATTCTTGTTTGACTCCCTCCCTTATTCCATTACTTATAAAATGTACACAGAGCAAACAAGCAGAATACTGAAAATACCATAAAATGCAAGAACAAGTAAATCTGCAGTATAGCCCAAATGATCCTCAGAAGCAAAGATGTTTGAGACTTGTCCCGTGTCTTTTAGAAATGTTATGAGAAGAGAGCAGTCTCTAAAAAAGGTTGGCATGCTTGGTAAAGGAGGTCTTGTAAAAGAAAGACATTCAGTGGAACAGACTGACACAGTAGCTATAACAGTGAGTTCAAACCTAACAATTTTGAGGATACATTGTGCTTCCTTCTCTTGTACATAAGACAGCTCTGAATCAGAACCTACTCAACAGAACCTGACAACAAGAACAGTGTATTTGCACTTCATTGGAAATTAGTTGTATCACATTAGGTGTAAAGAATATCTTCATTTTGAGATTACGTCAAGTTGACAAGGGGAGGACTGTGATGATTACTGTCATGTAAACTTGGCTGGACTAGGTTTCTCAGTGTCAGTGCTTTTTGATAATGGAATACAATGAAATGATATTCCATTCTGTAATCTCTTATTCGTTGAAAGCCAATTAATTGTTATGGGGTATAGTCTGCATCCACTTTGTACAGGTATTCTAGCAAATTTTGCTCTTTCAATTCTTTATCTGACTCCAGTTCTGCTCACATGTCTGTTTATTTTGAGATTCTACAGTTCTTGCAGCCCTTTGACCCAGCAGATTGCTGACTTCCCAGTTTTGGGTTTGTCCTCTTTTGCAACCATGTTAGAAAGAAGAAGTTTCCAATCTGACAGACCGACAGACAGACACACATGCACACACACACTTTAAGGGGCTTCAAAAAGTTTGTGGACAAATTCCATCATCTTTTACTTCCTGTTCTCCATGAAATTTTGACATTCTCTCCTTTGTACATATGCGTCATTGCTTTGCTCCTTTATGAAATTACAATACTGCCCTGACTGTCCCCACGATAGGGGAAAAGAAAATAATTTAAAGCTCAGGCCATAATTAAAACTGCTAATATTTTCTTTAAAATAAGAAGATGAGTTCAAGGCAACTAATTTAAAATGGGTTTTCCTCAAGAAAAACAAATCAGTTACCTCATTTTTGACTTTTACTCAGAGAAAATATTTTTTTCTGTAGTTATAGGACACACACACACAGACAAAAAACTCACACAAAGAAAAAAGCTAAGGATGGTTGTTTTATTGAATTTAAAAATGTTCCAAGAAGTGAAACAAAGTATAGGAATGCATACATGTGCTGAGAGTGGGGCCTAGAAGGGGATATTGAAGTGAGGATAAGATATCCACCTGGAAAGCCAAAAACATCTACGTCCTGAAGGAACCATGGGGAGATGGGGAAGAGCACTAATGCACTGTACTCCCTGTATTTTCATAACAGTTTCCTGGAAGTTCTCTGGGAAAGTCGACAGAACTATAATCCACAGGCCATGTACTCCACAGTGTGCAGGGTGAAGAGGCACAGTCAAAGGCACTAGTGACTGTGGTTCAGTTTATGAATGGATAGCACCAGTCTCCACTTTTGTTTTTCTCTCTACAATTTAACAACATTCAATTTCAAGTAAATTGTGATTTTATGATGTAATGACATCACTACCCATCAATGTTACATTATTCCAATTGCTTTAAATAAAAGTTGCTCCAATGTTTCATTCGAGTATTCCAAAAGTACTTTAAAAAATGGAATAGACAAGCATTCCTTGAAGGGTACTTAGATTTTTCTAATCTTAAAGTGAAATATACAGCTATGCCATGACCCAAAACTCACTATGACCAAAAATAAAAAATAAAATAACCAAACCTTGCCTACAAGTGAATTTTGACTTACAATGATACCAAGTGTGAGAGGGCAGCATTGTGCCCTAGCATTTCCTTGGTGACCATCTCTACAGAAGCAGATTGCCAGTCCTTTCTTCCTCAGTGCTGATGGGTAGATTTTAACTGTCAACTTTTAGGATTTTCACCACCCAGGGAGCAACTTCATATGGCAGATATGTATAAATCAGGGGTGTTCAATGCATCGATCACGATCTGCTACTTGATTGCAAATGGAGTGTGGGTAGATCGCATGGCATTAAAATAATAAATGGATTAGGAGTAGAGCTAGAGTGAGGGTTGGTGTTAGACTTAGGGTTGGTTTTAGGGCTATTGTTAAGGTGTGACTTAAGAGTTTGGTTGGTTGCAATCAACGTACTGAGCACTCATAGTATAAATCATCTCTCTCTTACACACACACACACACACACACACACACACACACACGGTTTCTTTGCCTTAAAATTTGCTACCAGTGACTCCTTTGCAGAAAGTCATGCTGACCAGACAGGTAGAGAAGGGTTGGACAGAACTGCGACATAGTTCCCTGGAAGGGCTGTACATTGAGACCAATGCACCTGTCCTGCCTTAACAACACCATCCCTACAATGGGGCATCATGTAAACACTCTTGTGAGCACATTCAGCCCCTTGTTCCTCACCATGGTTGGTCTGTCAGAGAGAATGGAGTGAACTGTCAACAGGCTTCTGACAGCTGCTCAGACCTTCCTAGACTCAGAAGTTCTGGACAAAGCCATCAATGAGATAACATGCCTACAAAACTTAACCCTGACATTTGGATAAGCCCTTTAAGCTGCCTTCTTTCTATTTATAAATTTTATTGGAGAAAGGACATCATTTTGGTGCCTTTCAGATTTAATGGCTGAGGAGATGGGGAAAAAGACAGAGACAGACCAGGCCCATAGAAGGCACC